>CAUYQG010151047.1:0-11289 GCA_963574415.1 Tarsius wallacei | reverse complement strand
GAATATGAGTTGTTTGAAAAGTTGAGGTTTTGCTTCTGGAATCTCTATCTTGTTCCATTGGTCTATATGCCTGTTCTTTTTACCAATACCAGGCTGTTTTGATTACTATAGCTTGATAATAAAGCTTAAAGTCTGGGAGTATGATACTTCCCACTTTGTTTTTTTGCTGAGGATTGTTTTGGCTATTCGTGGTCATTTATCTTTCCATATGAATTCCTTTATTGTTGTTTCCAGGTCTGTGAAGAAAGCTGCTCATAATTTAATGGGTATTGCATTAAATCTGTAGATTGCCTTGGGTAGGATGTACCTCTTAACAATATTGATTATTCTAAGCTAAGAACATGGGATATTTTTCCATTTGTTTGTGTCATCTTTGATTTCTTTGAGCAGTGTTTCGTAGTTTTCATTGTAAAGGTTTTGACTTCTCTGATTAGGAAGATGTCAAGGTATTTCATTTATTTTGTGGCTATTGTGAATGGGATTGTGCTTTTTATTTGGGTTTCTGTTTGTTTATTGTTGATGTATAGAAATGCGACTGTCTTTTGCACATTTATTTTATACCCTGAGGCTTTGCAAAAGTCCTTTATTGGTGCAAGCAGGTTTTTGACAGATTTTCCTGGGTTTTCAAGGTATAGAACCATGTCTGTCTACAAAAGGAGATAACTTGAAGTCCTCTTTTCCTGTTTGGATATTCCTGATCTCCTTCTCATGACTTATTGCTCTAGCTAGGACTTCCAAAACTATGTTGAAGAGGAGGAGTGAGAGTGGGCACCCTTGTCTTGTTCTGATTTTCGAGGGTACTGGTTCCAATTTCTATCTGTTTAGCAGTATGTTGGTTGTGGTTTTCTCATAGATGACTCTTACTATTTTTAGGTATGTTCCAAGTATGCTGGATTTTATCAAAAGCTTTTTCTGCATCTAATGAGATAATCATGTGGGTTTTGTTTTTACATCTATTGGTGTATTTAATTATATTTATGGTCTTGTGAATGTTGATTCAGCCCTGCATCCCAGGGATGAAGCCCATTTGGTCATGGTGGATGATTTTTGAGATGTGTTGTTAGATCCAGTTTGCTAGGATATTGTTTGTACTTTAGCACCTATGTTCATCAAGGATATTGGCCTATTTCTCTTTCTTTATTCCATTTTTCACAATTGCCTGGAATATTTTCAATCGGATTGGTGTTCAGTTCCTCCTTGTATGTTTTGTAGAATTCTACTGGAAATTCATCTGGTCCAGGGTTTTTTTGGTTTGTTTTTGTAGATAGTTTTCTTATGACAGAGTCAATTTTGTGGATTGTTATTGGTCAATTTAAGGTCTTGAAATCTTCTTGTTTCTACCTGGGGAGGTTGTGTGATGTCAGAAAGTCCTACATTTCTTTTAGGTTTTCAAGTTTGTTTCCTTATAAGTGTACATAGTAGTCTCTGATAATCTTTTGTATTTCTTCAGGGTCAGTTGTGACTTGATCTTTTGCATTTCTGATTATGTTTATTGGGCTTTTCTCTCTTTTTCTTGGTCAGTTTAGCTAGGGGTTCATCAATCTTGTTTATCCTTTATAGAATCAGCTTTTTGTTTCATTGATTTTTTAAATGATTTTTTTTTTGTTCGATGTCTCAAATTTGGACTTTTATTTTGGTGATCTGGATTCTTCTGCTGAAGTTAGGGTTTTGGTGGTCTTGCTTTTCCAGCTTCCTTAGGTGATTTATTAGGCTGTTAACTTGTGATCTTTCCAGTTTTGCTGTTAACTTGTGATCTTTCCAGTTTCTTCATGTGTGTTCATAGAAATATGTGTTCTCCTGTTAGTACTGTTTTAATGACTTCCCAGAGGTTTTGGTAAGATGTTTCTTCATTTTCATTTGTTTCAGTTATCTTTTAATCTGTTTGATTTCTATGTTGACCCAGGGGTTGTTTAGTATCATGCTATTTAGTGTCCATGTCTTTGTGGGTTTTGGGGGAACTTTGTTGGTGTTGATATTTATTTTTGTTCCACTGTGGTCTGAGAAGCTGTATGACAGTATTTCAATCTTATGGAATTTGTTTATGCTTGATTTATGGCTGAGGATGTGGTTGATCTTAGAATATGTTCTATGTGGTAGAGAGTAGAATGTATATTCTGGGTTTGTTGGGTGGAGTGTTCTATAGGTATCAATTAAGTCAATTTGGTCAAGTGTCTCATTGAGGTTCCAGATCTCCTTGATGATTTTTTGTCTTATAGATCTGTCTAGGGCTGTGAATGGGGTATTTAAGTCCCCGGATATGATAGTGTTAGGGCCAATATCTTTTAAAAGTTTACCTAGTAGCTGCTTTATGAAATTTGGTACTCCTATGTTAGGTGCATATATGTTTAGGATGGATATTTCTTGTTGATGGATTAAACCTTTTATCATTATGTAGTGACCTTCCATATCTTTTTTAATTTTTGATAGCTCAAAGGATATTCTGTCTGATATTAAGATCATGATTCCTGCTGTCTTTTGTGTTTCATTTGCCTGAAATTTTGTTTCCCATCCTCTTACTTTAACTCTGTGAGTGTCCTTTCTGGTGAGATGAATTTTTTGGAGACAACATATTGTTGCATCATGCTATTTTATCCATTTTGCCATGCTATGTCTTTTCAGTGGTGCATTTAGTCCATTCACATTCAGTCTAATTATTGAGATGTGAGAGTTTATCCTTGTCATGAAGTTCTTATAGAGTTTGTTGTTGTTGTTGCTGTTTGTTTGTTCTCTTTCTTTTGATTTTGGAGTAAATTTATGTGGATTTTCAATCTTTTTCATGAATTCTTGGGAAGGGTGTTGTTCTTTTTTTCCTGCCTTCTGTGTATGGTACTTTCTTAAGTGTTTCTTGTAGAACTGGTCTAGAGGCAGTGTAAGCTCTCAGGGATTGAATGTCTGGGAAGGATTATATTTCTCCATCACTGATAAAGCTTAGCTTAGCTGGCTTATCTTTCTTTTCTTAGTTTTTTAATTTATTTTTATTTTTGAAAATTAATTTATTTATTATAAAAATGTGGGATACAATTAAGGGTTAGGTATATAAACATTGATCTTTGAGAACTTTGAAGATTGGGCTCCAAGCTCGCCTAATCTGAAATGTTCTGTAGATAAAATCTTTTGTTAGTCTAGTTGGTCTTCCTCAATAGGTAGTCTGGTCTTTTTCTCTTGCTGCTTTTAGGAGTTTTTCTTTTAGACCTACTTTGTGTAGGCAAATTAATATGTGTCTGTGAGTTGGTCTTCTCTTTTGTTGTCTTCCAGGGGTTCTCTGAATCTCTTGTATTTGAATGGTCACATCAATGATGAGATGAGGGAAGTTTTCTTGGATAATTTCATGGAATGTTTGTTCCAGGGTGTTCTCTGTCTCTCTATCTGCCTCAGGGATTCCAATTAATCTTAGTTTGGCCTCTCGAAATAATCACTCATTTCTTGGTAGTTTTGTTCTGTCTTTTAAAATTTCTTTTCTATGTCTTTAACAGTTTGGGTTAGTTCCATATTTTGGTCCTCAAGCTCTGAGATTTCTTATTCTCCTTGGTTGATTCTGCTTTCCATGCTTATCAGTTTGTTATTTATTTCATTGACTGTATTCTTTTTTGCTGTTATCTCAGTTATCAACTCCTTCATTCTTTACTCTTGTCTCTCCATTTCTATTTATTCTCTCTATTAATATATTGATATTTGGATTTGTGGCTTGAGACCAGTATTCTGGGGACTCTTCATTGTTTTAATCCTGAAGTCTGTATTCTCAGTGGTTAACCTCTCAGGAGTCTTTGTTAGACCCATAGTCTTCCTTTGTTTATTTGTGTAGATTTTCCTCCACCCACTTTTTTTTAAACCTCTTCTTTGATTCTGTTGTTCAGGGATCAGGGGTAGCTTCCACTTCTGTTTGCTCAATCTCCTTTTCTTCCTCATGTAGATCCTCTGTCTTTGTCCAATTCTGAAGCTGGACTGGGGGTGGAGGGCTTACTTTTTGCAGTTTTGAGATTTAATTGAAGGGGGAGCTCTGATTCAGAAACTATCTGCAGATCTCAGTATCCACTGACAAGTGTGCGGGCTCCCTGGAACTCACTTTGTGCTGCTTTACAATCTGTTCATGCAGTGGGGGTATATGTTTGCACCCTGAAAACAAAATGAGGTTAAAAAAATGGAAAAGAATGGAAAAAGAAAGGAGGAAAATGAGAGGAAAGTGGAGAGAGAGAAGAAAAAGAGAGAAAACAGGCAGGCATACCAACTAACAAATGATCAGAGACACAAACAAAGACAGAAAACACAAAAAACACAAAAACATACAGACCATCATACAAACACACAAGCTGACAAAACAACCCCTATTAATGTACTGTCCTTCAAAAATATCCATACACAAACAGGAAGTAAAGAAAAACAGCATTAAAATAACAGAAACAAAGAAAGTATGAAAACATAATAAAAACAGAAAGAGAAGAAAAAACTAAAACAAAAAACAAACAAAGCAAGCAAAACAAACAACAACAAAAAACAAACAAAAAAACCCCCAAAACTCACACTGAGTTTGTTCCTATAACTCCAACTTCCTTTCAGCTCTGGTCTCAAGTCCCTCCCCGCTGCTGTCAGCACAACCTGATAGGGTTGCTCTCAGTGTGGGTTAGATGCCCTATGGGTTACTGTGGGAGTGGGATGGATCAGATTTGGATTCACCCAGCTTGCTGCCACTGCTGTGAACTCTCCAACTCAGATCTGATGTGTCTGTTCCTATTCCAGCATGGGGGAAGGAGAATCTGTCTCTCCAAGTTTGATGAGGAAATAACCTCTAGGTCCCAGGTTGAAGGCTGGTGGTACTGGGTGGGGCAATGCAGCTTTCTGCCTGGTCCTGGGACAGAGAAAATGGTCCTGGTTGGCATTTCCAGTGGCAGGGCTCCTTTCCAGCTTTCCATGACCTGCTGTCTCCACAATCCTGGGGTTTCTGCCACTCTTCTGACATAGGTGATAGTCTGGGCCAGGTGCCAGGTGGTGAGGAACAGCTGTTTTCTGCTGCCTCTTCCCAGGAAAGCCCTGAGAACAGCAGGTGAACCTGTGCACTGGGGGCTACAATCTCAGGGCAGTGGGGGGTTGCATCACCTCTGGAGGAGAGCCCCAGGTGCTTGATCCTGAGTCTCTCCTCGAAGAGACTTTCACTCACCCACTGGCACACACCCACTCACACAGAGAGTCTTTATGGACACTGGCTTTTTTAGAGACTCTCACAGTCCTAACTGTTCCATCACCACCTTGCCGGAAATCCCCTGTATTATTTTATTGTTTTTTTCTGACTATTTTTGACCCATGGTTGTTTGAATATGTAGATACAGAACTTGCCGATATGGAGGCCAACTGTATCATCTCACTCTCTTTAGGCCTAGAATGGTTTCTGCCAAGAAATATATTAATCACCTTATAGGCATTTCCTTGTTTGTGATAAACTTCAACTCTTGCTGCTTTCAAAATTTTCTGTCTTTTGTTTTTGACAATTTTATTATAATATGTCTTGATGAAATTTTCCTTGGATTGAACCTTTTTGGAAACCTTAAAATTTATGTGCTTGAATGTCCATATATTTCCCCATACTTGGGAAGTGTTTCACCACTAACCACTGTTTCTTTAAATAAACTTTATGAAACTTTCTCTCTTGTCCTTCTTAGATATCCTTAATTTAAATGTTAGCTTTCTTGATGATGTAGACACTCTTTATTCTTTTTATCATCTGTATATTTTCAAATGTCCCATCTTTGATTTAATGGAATCTTTCTGTGGTTTGACCAGGTCTGCTAGTAACTCTCTTTCTTCCTGTTTGGTTCTTTTTAAGAATTTTTTCTTTTTGATGAATATGTAAAATTGTTCTTTTTTATGATTTAATTTATCTGTGTTCTCTTATAGCTCACTGAGCTTTTAAAGAGCAATTATTTTGATTTTTTCATCAGGAAATTCATAAATATCAATTTCTTTGGGATTGGTTAGTGGAATATTATTGTGCACTTTGGTGGTGTCATGTTTTATCAATTCTTTTGTTTTTCTTGAATTTTTTATTGTTGTCTTCACCTTTGAGGAAGCAGTCACCACCTCAAGTCTTTACTAACTGCCTTTGGGAGAGCAACACTTGAATTAATTAGCTTGGCAGGAATTCTGAGTCTTTCTCAGGCCTTTGGTATGGATGCATCTTCTCCACATCTCTTACTCCTTCTTGGGGGTGGGAGTGGGAGAAATTCTTAAGATTTCTCTTACTTATTTTTTAAAAAATATCATTTCTTAGCTTAAATAAATCTTGGCATCTTGATAACTCTTCAAAATATGCCCAAGCCTTGTTGTCTGTTGTGGAATATAAGATGTAGAAATTTCAATTGCATAAAATTTAATTAATTATAAAGGCAGAATATCAGGTAAAGCCATGTTTAGCATTGATAGCAGATATATAAATATAAATACAAATATTAAAGAATTTTCAAATTGAATTTTCCTTTAAGAGAATGTTTAGTTCTCAATCACTTCTGACATTTATTTTGTGCCATAGCTTATTTTTCTGAGAACTTATTTTTTATTTACATTTTGTTGTAAATAAAATCTTTTGATTGAAGACCAGAAACTAGTAACAATATGAAAAACAAGAAGAAAAATTGGTGAGCCAATGAATCCATTTCTTTAGATTTTTAGCTGTTGAGTTTAGTTATTTGCTTATGTAAACTTTTAACAAATGGAATTGCAATTAATGGAATTATTTTCCTGATGTTTAGATAAAAAACAAAAAATCAAGACATGTTTGTAAAATGCAAATACAATTTACACACTGTCAAAGCCAAAGTTGTAACTTGAACTATAAAAATTTCATAAAAATTCCAATTGTTTTAAAAACATTGCATCTATATTACATAGTTTGAAAGATGTTACATGTGTTTTAAGTCTGGGCATACTAAAAATAAACATTTACTAAGAAAAATTACATTAGAAAATATTTGTTTTTAATTTTTCTAAGAAAGAGATAATATGAGAGTAACAAACTAAATGGAAATGGTTGTACTAAAAATATTTCTATAATGACAAGGTTAATCTGTTTAAGAAACATCTAAAAGCTACATTGCACTATCACTGAATACATGCTTTCTTTGTCATATATCTGTAGGCTTTTTAATTAGATATAAGCCTTTGTTTCCACATATCTTAAGGCATTTGTGAACAATTTACTTTGTACTTCTGTTAAATATATAACCCTGACTTAAATACATTTACTAATTGGGTCAGCAGTCATCACAAAAATTCAGTACATCTTTTTGGAACAAACAATGTAGTGGGAAGATATTTTTAAAAGGGTATGAATCAAGTATGCATCTCTCATAATTCACAACATTTCTCCTCTAATTTTTAAAAATAAAGTGATGCTGCTGTAACAAGAAAGGACCAATTTTCTTCTAAAATATATGAAGTGAAAGACTTTGCTTCCAGAATCTTCTAGAAAAAAGTAACAATTTAATTATAACTTCATGGATACCTATGGAAATTTTTCAGAATTGTCATCAAAAGAACACTTGCTTAGCTAGATCATGAAAATCCCACCATACAATAATTAAAGCAATACTAATAAGAACAAAAGGAATAACTTTTCTTATTAAATTGTTAACGATTTTTTAAACATAATATTCGGGAGAAATGAGCACTTTCATTCATTCCTGGTGGGAATACAAATTGTTATAGTGTTTCCATTTTTATATTATATGAGAAAATGACCATATGTATTAAAAACTTTGCAAATATTTATACCCTTTGAAATAGAAACACCACTTTTAGGCATATGTCTCAATGAAATCAAAGAGTGCTATATTATTAAATGTGTTAAAAATATTATATGAAACATGTTAAAGGCATAGGAAATTGCCTATACTATGACATCAATGATAAAAACACAGCAGGATTAAGTTCTAGTTATCTAATACTAAGTTTTATTCAAAGCATGAAGAAAAATGAAAGAAATCATTAATTTTGGGGAGTAATAGTATTACAGGGGCTTTTTTAAAAAGTTTTTTTAATATTAAAGTGTTCTATAATAGACAAAAATAGTAAAGTAATAAATACTATTAAACTTAAAAACTGCCTTCTATTTAAATATTTTGTATTTTTTAAAAAAGTAATTAATTTTGATAGCTTTAGGGGGTACAAATAGTTTTTGGCTACATGGATTCATTACATAATGGTGAAGAAGTCTGGGCTTTAAGTGTACCCGTCACCCCTACCTGTGCACATTGTACCCACAGGTGATTTTATTTTTTTTTTGAGTCGGAGTCTGACTCTGTCGCCCAGACTGGAGTGCAGTGGCCGCTCCCGGCCACCGCAGCCTCTACCTGCTGGGCTCCGGCGATCCTTTTGCCTCAACCTTCCAAGTAGCTGGAACTACAGGCGCGCGCTACCACGCCCGGCTGATTTTTTTTTTTTTTTTGATTTATTGTAGAGATGAGGTCTCGCTTGCCCAGGTGGGTCTCGAACCCACGGGCTCAGGCAATCCACTCACCTCAGCCTCCCAAGGTGTGGGATTACAGGCTGAGCCACCGCGCCCGGCTCACAGGTGATTTTTAATCCCTCCACTCTTTCCCTCCCCCTCACTTCTGAATCTCCAATTTACATTATGCCATTCTATACACCCTGGCAGATCTTTAGTTTAGGTCTCACTTATAAGTGAGAACATGCTGTGTTTGGTTTTCCATTCCCAAGTTGGTGAAAAATACATTATTTCATTCTTCTTTTTATGGCTGAATAGCATTTCATGGTATGTATGTGTGTGTATATACCACATTTTTATTATTCACTGATTAATTGATGGGCATTTAGGTTGATGTTACATCTTTGCAATTGTGAATTGTGCTGCAACAAACATAGCTGCAGGTGTCTTTTTTGTATAATGACCTCTACTCCTTTCAGTAGATACCTCGTAGTGGAATTGCTGCCTTGAATGGTAGATGTACTACAAGTTCTTTGAGAAATCTTCATACTGATTCTCATAAAGGTTGTTCTAATTGCATTCCATGAACAGTGTAGAAGTGTTCACTTTCCATTGAATCCATGCCATTATCTTTTTATTTTTTAAAATAATGACCATTCTGACTGATATAAGGTGTTATCTCATTGCAGTTTCAATTTGCATTTCCCTGATGAGTATTGACGTTGAGCTAAATATTTTGTATTGTCTTGGGAAAATTTTCTAAGCATATTGACTTATTTTTATAATCTGATACCTATTCACAATGTTAACAGGAGTTGCAAGTGAAATGATTACAATTAACTTTATACATATTAAAGTGGCTATTCCTGTCAGGTATTAATAAACCAAATTTTAAAGAATCTTCATCATTGCTATTACATCAAAATGTACAGTGGACCACAGTTTTCAGCTTTCACTAGATAGACCTTTTCAAGATATTTTAAATAAAGGAAATTATAATATATAGTATTTTGCATTTAGCACCTTTGAATGGGATTACTGTTCATTTGTATCATAGCATTTATCAGAATGTGTTGCTTTATATTGCTGAAAAGTGCTTTGTTTTATTTGTCTTTTCACCAGCTGATAGGCATTTAAATCATTTCAGTTTGAATATTCAATGCCACTATGAATATTCATGTACATGTCTTTGTATGAACACATATTTTTAATTGTCTGGGTAGATTACTAAGAGCAGAATTGCTGGGTCATATGAATATTTATTATAACTCTATAAGATATGCCATACTGATTTCTGAAATGGCTGTACCATTTTTACATTCCTAACATCTTACAATTCTACCAGCAATGAACAAGGATTTCAGTTTCACTGTATCTTTTCAACACTTGATATTGTTTATCATTTTAATTATAGCCATTATTGTGAATGTATAATGGTATCTCATTGTGGCTTTTATTTGTATTTCTCCAATGATTAATGATAATTATACATTATCATTATATATTTTTATGTTCTTATCAGCCATTTATATATATGTTTTTGGTGAAATTTTGTTTTGTTTTGTTTTGTTGATATGTAGATGAAGTTAAGATGTTTTGCTGAGTGGTGAAATGTTTATTCAAAGAATCTTTTCATTTTAAAATTATATGTTCTTATCCTTGAGTTATAATAATTTTAAAATACATTTTTGATATCAGTTCTTGATCCAATATATAATTTATGAACATTTTCTCCCAGTCTTTGGCTTGTCTTTTCATTTTCTTAATAGAAAATTTTCAAGTGTCAACATTTTACATTTTGTTGAAATTCAGTTTATTAATTTTTCTCTTATGAATTATACTTTTGATGTTTTATCTAATAACTCTCAAAGCTCTTAAATATTTTCTTTAAAAAATGTTTTGCTTTAGATCTTTTAGGTAATTTTCTGCTTTGAATTAATGTATCTATATTGTGTGATATATAAGTGTTTAAGTTCATTTTTTTTTTTTGGCATGTGGACATTTGGTTGTCTCAGAACCATTGTTGAAAAGATTATAATTTATTTCATTGAACTGACTTTGCATCATTGTTGAAAGTCAATTGATCATAAATATAAGAACTCATTTCTGGACTCTCATTTTGATATTCTCATTTTTTGTTCCATTAATCCATATACTTATTTTGTGCCAATACCATACTGACTTTATTATTTTGGTTTTATAGTAAGTTTTAAAATTGGATAGTTTAAGTCCTCCAACTTTGTTATTTTTTTTAACATTGTTTTGAGCGATTCTATATATTTTGCATTCCTACATAGGTTTTATGATCAGCTTGTCAATTTCTACAAAAGGATGGCATTTTGATATGAATTACATTGATTTTTATGGATCAATTCTGAGAGATTGCTATTTTGATATGAGTCTTTCAATCAATGAACATAGGATGTGTCTTTATTTGTGGTAAGTTTTCTTTAATTTCTCCCAACAATATTCTATCATTTTCAATGATCAAACCTTGTACTTGTTTTTAAAAATTATTCCTCAGTGAGAGAAGAAGGAGCATTCACCTCTCCTTGCTCCAACTGTGGTGGGTTTTTCAACTGTAACAGCCCCTGCTGCTAGCACTCTTAGAGATTGGGTGGAGGGTGGGCCCCCTGCCCCCCACCCCAGGCAGATATCGACTACTATCAATCCCGCCTCCCCGCACCCCCCCTGCAGTTTCCTGCTACTGTCAATCCTTTTCTTATAGTATTACGGTAGTTGTTCAAGGTCCACTTATCAGTGAGAACATGTGATACAAAGCTCTTTGTTTCTGTGAGAGATCACTCAGTATTATAAACTCTAATTCCATCCAGGTTGCTGCGAAGTTTATGATTTTG
>CAUYQG010151046.1:0-14252 GCA_963574415.1 Tarsius wallacei | reverse complement strand
TGGTGGCTCCTGTAGTCTCAGCTACTTGGAAGGCTGAGGCAGAAGGATCACCTGAGCCCAGGAGGTTGAGGCTGCAGTAGACATGAGCGTGCCACTGCACTCCAGCCTGGGTGACGGAGTGAGACTCCAACTCAAAATAACAGCAACAACAACAACAACAACAATAATAATAAAAGTAAACTACCACCTGGAGTCCATGACCTGCTGGCTTTCAGCAGGATTCTTTGGTCTCTAGGTTGTTCCTCTTCTCCTTGCCTCTCTGTTGCTGAGTTTCCTCCAGTTCTGACTGAGCCAGCAAATAGAGGAAGCATTGGCATTGGCCATTGGATACACACATTGTCAGGCTGGCTCCTCAAAAAAAAAGCAGTGAGTTTTATTCCTCTTCCATTCACTCCTGACAAGTGCTCCAACCTCAGCAAGATTTCCGCAAATAGCTTTCTTCCAAGGGTCCCAACACAATTCTTACCTTCGTTGAGCTTGAGGTTCTGCTTGGTCCTTGTGCAGAGCCTTGTGTTGGGTGGTGTCATGTTGAGATGGGCCCATGTGGAAGTGCTCAGTGAGAACCTTGAATGGCCACTGATGATTCCACATGAACTAAGACATCTACACCACAAAATACTGCTACTGGATGGCATGTACCTCAACGCTGGATTTTACCCTGTGTTGATTGCTTTGTGTGTGTGTGTGTGTATGTGTGTGTGTGTGTGTGTGTGTGTGTGTGTGTGAACATACCCATTCCCATCTCCTTGCTAAA
This sequence comes from Tarsius wallacei, assembly GCA_963574415.1. NCBI lineage: Eukaryota > Metazoa > Chordata > Mammalia > Primates > Tarsiidae > Tarsius > Tarsius wallacei. Next base: position 13,498 of record CAUYQG010151046.1, on the reverse strand, counting down.
GAGTTGAGCTATTTCCAAACTGTTACATGATATATTAGCTTCCTGTGGCCGCTGTAACAAATTATCACACATTCAGTGATGTAAAGCCACAGAAATATATTCTTTTTTTTTTTTAGTTGGAGTCTTACTCTGAGACTCAGACTGGAGTGTAGGGGCACGCTCCTGGCCACTGCAGTCTCAACCTGCTGGGTTCTGGCGATCCTACTGCCTCAGCCTTCCAAGAAGCTGGAACTACAGACATGTACCACCACGCCCAGCTAATTTTTTGATTTATTGTAGAGACGAAGTCTCGCCAAGTTACCCAGGCGGGTCTCGAACCGGTGGGCTCGGGCCATCCCCTCACCTCGGCCTCCCAGAGTGCTGGGATTGGAGGCGTGAGGCACCGTGCCTGGCCAGAAATGTATTCTCTTCCAGTTCTAGAGTCCAGAAGTTGGAATCAGTACCATTAGTCTAAAATCAGCATGTGACCAGGACCACACTTCCTCCAAGGGCTCTAGGGAAAAAGCCATTGTCTCTTCCAGCTCCTGGCGTCTGCTGGCATTCCTTGGCTCGTGGCCGCATTGCCCAATCCTCTTGGTCAACATCTGCAAATCTCTCTCTGCTGTGTCCTCACATCACCTTCTCTGCAGGTGCCTCCTCTCCCTCTGCTTCCCTGTTTTAGGGATAGATGTGATTGCATCTTGGGTCCACCCAGATGATCCAGAATAATCTCCTCATCTCAAGATGCTTCACTTGGTCACGTCTGCAAAGACCTTTTTCCCAACACGACAGGTTCCAGAGGTAAGATCTGATATCTTCGGGAGACATCATTCAACCTATTGCACATGCTGCTCCTGTGTATTTCCCACATTGCTAGGTGTGCACAATAGACGCTTTTTGAATCCTTCTTTAATTGAATCAACCTTCTATTGGAATGAGCTTCAGAAGACCAAAAGATAAGCCTGTGAGAACCCATTGGAGAGGCACCTCACACCAGATTTCCCACTTTGGGAGAAAGGAAACCACCCTGTGTTGCATGTTAGACGCTGTAACCAGGCTTTCCCACACTGGAGCTCACTGAATTCTCACTCTAGCTTATGCCACTTACTGGAGCAAACCCCCAAATGAGGAATGGGAAGAGAATGAAGTAGCCAAGCGTATGAGTTCCTTTCGCATTGCTATCAGGCTGGGTCATTCGTAAGGAAAGAAGATGTATTTGACTCCCAGTTCTGCACGGCGCCTGCTTGGCTTCTGGCGAGGCCTCAGGAAGCTTTCACTCCTGGCGAAAGGCAAGGGGAGCCACCATGTTACCTGGTGGCAGTGGCAGCAAGAGGAGAGGGGAGGAAGTTCTAATAGCTGGACTAAGAGCGAGAACTCTCATCACAGTGAGAACAGCACCAAGCCATCTATGAGGCATCCGCCCTCTGACCCAGTCACCTCCCACCAGGCCCCGCCTCCAACACTGGGGATCACATTTCAGCGTGAGATTAGGAGAGGACAGTAATCCAAACTCAGTAAAAGAAGAAGTGGGAACGTCGTTTGGGGTTGAAGGTTGAAGGTTGAGGATGAAATTGAAGCCATGAGGAGATAGACTAGAACATTGATTGACACGCCTTCGGCTCACCTGCCCATCAAATCCTAATTACACGAAGAAGTCCCATGGATACAGGAACCTCTGAGCATGGCAGACATGGACATATAGTGCACGTCTGGAATCAGGTCCTGGACAGTCAGGTATCTTCTCAATAACCAGTCATGAATTCTGATTTTCCTTTGAGTCTGTGACAGCATCTCTACCTTCAGACTTTTGCTGCGTACCTGATTTTTTCGTGACTTAACAGAACACACCTAAGTCTCCTAACCAGGAGAGTTGAATTGGGGTTGACTTTCACAGATCACGAAAAAACCCAAGAGGAATCTGCAGTTTGGGGCTGGAGGAAGAAAATGTTTAGATTCAGGAAAAGGTTGGGACTTACAAGAACGTAGAGTTACTGAATAACCAAGGACCTAGAAAGTTAGCAGGGAGAGGAGAGGAACATGTCACCCGAGGACATTGGATAACTGACTACACAAAGCTGCCATTCGGACTGCAAGAGGCAAAACTTAAGCAGCCAGCCCGGGAGAATTATTGTCTATCCTTCGGTTTCAAGCATGATTACCTTCCATGATAAAAAGACTCTCTCCCTGAGCCCGCGGGTTCGAGACCCGCCTGGGCAACTTGGCAAGACCTCATCTCTACAGTAAATCAAAATCTGGTAGCGTGCGCTTGTAGGTCCAGCTACTTGGAAGGCTGAGGCGGAAGGATCGCCGGAGCCCAGCAGGTCAAGGCTGTGGTGGCCGGGAGCGGCCACTGTACTCCAGCCTGAACGACAGAGTGAGACTCCAACTCAAAAAAAAAAAAAAAAGAAAATATGATGACTTCAAAGGAAAAGAACATTGGGCATCTTAATACCAATTTAAACTGCACCCAGTTTCACAATTTCCCACAAAGCTGTTCTAGCCTTCTGGGGATTCCTGATACCTCCCCTCTTTGACAGCACATTCAGTCAGGACAGGAGAGGATGAGGCCACAACTGTGCCCATGCACTGACTCAGATAAGACAAGATTATTTTAAAGTAAAGGGTACGTAGTCAGCTTAGTATATTTAAATTCTCAATACACACTTTAATTTTCCCCGATCTGCTTCTTTTACTTAGAAAACATTTGTTTTCTAAGGAGCTGGGTTTTTATCTTAAGCTCTCTGTATTTTGATGTCCTACTGGCCTGTCCCAGTTTCTACTGGATGTCCTGGCGCCTGAGTCACCTCCAACATCTGCAGGAGGAAGCAAGGACCTTTATCCCTGTCACTTTGGGAGATTTCTGATCTCTTAACAATCCTCTTTGAGGGTTCTGACTTAGCAAAGCAAATGCTTAAAAAGAAAACTTTGAAGTATTTACTGCCAGCCTCAACCTCATGATGGGGGACATCCCCTGATGTTGTGAAAGCGGCATGCCAGGGAGGCCACATGACAATTGATTTTTTAAATTCCTAGAGGCCACAGAAGGCTCACCTCTGCTCTAGGAGGCAAGCAGCATATCATAATATACTTATTAACATGGAAGCTTTTGACTTAAAAATGCAGCCTTTTACTACATTCCTAGAAATGTCCTCCTTCCCCTTTCTTTCCGTATCTTATTCCTTGTTTCTCATTCACACAGAATCTCAGTGTCAGAAGAGACCCTGCTGGTTAAATGATTCAACTCTTCTGGCTGTACATTCTCCTCCCTTTGTATTGCTTTGCATTCCCATGCCCTGGCTTGCTTTCCTCCTCATCTGTGCAACTTCTCTGCCTCCTCCCATTTGTTCTGAAATTGCTGCTGCCCACAGGGGAGGCACTCCTGTTATGAGAAGTAGAACCAAGACAAGCCCGATGTACGGTTTTGCCTACATCATGAATTGAGGTCCAGGACCAACCCACCCAAAAGGATCTACTTACCCCTATCGTCTTTTGCCTGTCTTAATACATGACGGTAAGACTAAGCACTCAGCTATCTGTTGAGCTACTGAATGAACAGATTATTGTTTATCCAAGTAAATAGCATATTTGAAGACCCATCATTCACCACTAAAGTCACAGAAACCTTATTATAAATTAGTTAAGGAATAATCTTTTTTCCTAATTTATCCAGTCATCATAATTTTTTTTAAAAAAGAAGTCTGTAATACTACTAGGGAGGAGAAGGCAATTTTGGAGCCTGGGATATTTTGCAGGGGAAACACAGAGGGGGAATGGAGACAGAAGTTGAGAGGTTCTGAAACAAAATGGAAAATCTGGACAGGCAGAAGCAACCCAAAGACAACACCACACCACGAAGATAGGTGGGGGGGGGGGCACCAGGAGGTGGGAAAAACACACACACAAAAAAAACAGAAAGAAAAGAACTTAAATATTAATATGTGATGTGGGATTATACAGCCATAGTTAAAACAGCTATGTGTGGAATTGTGAAAATGTGCATTGAGTACTTGATAAAGAAGTCATGACAAAAGTTAACAGTGAATGTAGGGCCACCACCATTCCATTTTAATTTTCAAAACAAGACAAGTAAAAAATGCTACCCCTAAAGAGAGACTGGGCTTGGTACTTGGCTGCTCTGACAAGGCCCAAAGAAAAAGTTCTCATTTCATTGGTGTCAAAGTACTCACTGTTTCTTTGAAACTGGATCACTTAAGTATTCTGCCTTCTCCTCTTTTGATATTATTTGTTCGATTCAATTTTATTTTGGTTTTTAGTTTTGCAGATTGTTAGTTCCTGCAGATAAAGATAAGTAGAGGGATTAAAGTGTAGAATAATGAACACACAAAAAGCATAACATAAATTACAGTGATGTTTACTTAAGGCAGATACAGTCGAGAACTGGTTTGTTGTTGCTGTTGTTTTTCCTCCATTCTAGGCCTAGAATATTGTGAGAAATCACAAAGGATCTTCCTAAGGACACTAATGCTTCTTAAGAAAAATACAAATAATTGCACGTGGGTCCTGGATAATGAGACATTTCTTGATACATCCAAAGAAATTCAATAATCTCCTTTGGAGATTCCAAAGAGACTTTTTACCCCTTCCAAAATGTATATGGATGCAAAAGGTAGGTATACATGAGAATCCATCTACACAATGAATCAGAAGGAACAACACGGGCAAAAATTGGGAGCAATGTTGCTAACTTAGTAGCCTGGGCTATAATCCTATGACTTCTATGTTTACCTTGAAAGCAGTCCTTTTCTGGCCCTTATGTAATTGTAAATGATTTTATTAATAAAAATAGTTATATCTCTGCAGTGCTATACAATTTACAAAGTAGCTGGGCTCGGTGGCTCAGCTGTAATCCTGTGCCTTTGGGAGGCTGAGGTGAGTGGATTGCCTGAGCCTGTGGGTTCAAGACCCGCCTGGGCAACTTGGCAAGACCTCATCTCTACAATAAATCAAAAATTAGCCGGGCGTGGTAGTGCCCGCCTGTAGTTCCAGCTACCTGGAAGGCTGAGGCGGAAGGATCGCCAGAGCCCAGCAAGTTGAGGCTGCGGTGGCCGGGAGCGGCCACTGCACTCCAGTCTGGGCGACAGAGTGGAGACTCCAACTTAAAACAAACAAAAAATCAAAAAAACAAAGTAGTTGGATATTCATTCTCACCTTTGATTTTTGATAATTTTTGTATCTCTAGTTTGAAAATGAGGAAATTGGTACCCAAAAGACTTATGTGGCCAGTACAAGTACACACTGACTGGTTATAAAATCAGCACTCCAACAAGGTTTTCTACTCTTAGCCCAGTGTGCTTTCTGTTATACCAGCAATGGTTTCTTATTTTTAAAATTGAACTCATTATGTCTTGGACAAGAATTAATGCTTTCAAGATATTTTAAAAATATACAAAGTAGTTATATATATAATAAAATGATTCATGCATTCATATCATATATTTCTAAGAGTTCAAGTGTTAAATGATGCCTTCCTGTCTACTGGTATCCTGAGATAGTCAACTCTAAAAAATACATCTTAAATAAATTCAGAACCCACAAATATCCCAAAGCTGTCATGAGTAAAAGGATGTTAGGATCAAGGAGAGAAGCTACAGAGGAAAGTGTTATAATTAAAACATTACCTTAGCTGTGTCTTAATAATTGCACAAAAGACAACTGTCATCAATAGTACATGAGTCCTTGACTACCTGTGTTCTCAGCGCTTGCTTTCTGCCTTGTAGCAAACTTTGCTAATTTCACAGTACTGTACGATACTTCTTGGTATTATGTGAAGTACTCTATTTAGACATGTTGACTTCACTAATTAGTCTATAAATACTTGACTTTTACCCACTGCTTTGGTAAGTGAGATAATTGCTAAGGAAAGGCCAAAGCATTTATGGTCAATCAGATGAGGAAAAGGGAATATGGTCTTTTAGCTGAGTAAAATGTAAAACATTATGTGGCAAGGCAGAAGCTATTAGCAGGATCAATATCTCTCCTAGTACCTTAATAAATCATTACATCAAAGCCCCGGCACAGGATGGAGAAAACCTCAGTCTACCTACATGAAAGCTTTCAAATTGGAAAATAAAATTTCATTTAAATGATAAAGGCCTAATTGGTATACAAAGGAAATGACAAGCTACAAAACCAGTCTCCAAATTTTGGAAGTGTTAAGAGTTTTGAATCATTAGTGAAGGAAGAAAAGCAGAAAGACAAAGAACACTGCTGCTCTCTGGGCTGCACATTTATAATGTGCAACTGGTAAATATGTATGAATCTGCTCCACTGCAGCGAGGGATGACAGACTGCTTTTTAGAGATAGCACAGAGCAGGGAAATCAAAGTAGAGGAAGGTTCAGCAGTTATAACCTACCTCCTCCCACATTTAACAGTTCTCCATCTTCTCAAATCTCCTCTTACTTAAATTACTCTCCTTTGGGGATGGCTTCCTAAAACGAAAAGTACTTTGATACCAACGGATGTTCAATGTATAGCAAAAAGCATCCCATGGTGAGCTCTCACTGTATCACGGGGCGTAAATAATAGTATTTTTTTCTAAACCCTTAATCGCTCCCATTCTCTTTGATGCTTCCAGGAAAACAAGCAAGCAATTAAAAGAAGTTACTAGGCTTACTTGTACAGTTTCTTTAAAAACCATAGAACTAATTATTTTTCTTTCCTAATATGGCGCATAAGACAAAAGAAACATTTTTCAGAGATTAATACCAAAGAACATTAGACTTTCCCTTAAGGACACCGTATCTCCTTACTTATAGAGATGATACTGAATATGGACACGATTTTGAGTCTACAACTTTTACTTCGCACTTACAATATTTGACTTAAAAGCTTTTTTTCTTACAAGCTCAAACTACCCTACTGTAGATCTCTCAATGTCGTAGTAAGTTAAAGCTGAGAACTAAGAGGTCAAATTTGTTTAGAAAAGGTCATAACTGACAAATCAGCAACAAAAGAAAGCAAGGCTCACCAACACCTTGAAACATTCCTTCATGTTTGATTAATTCTTTCCTTCATTCCACAAATATGTATTAGATGCCTAAGTATTAGATTTATGATTAATGATAATTATATCAAAGAAAGTTCCCAGAAAGTTCTATCCTCAAAGAGCTTGACAATTTCAGTGAATACATAAGGCATACAACACTTAAATAGTTATATAATATTGGATGATTTAAATTATAATATAAAATAAAAGTAAACTGCTACACATACCAAATGATTATGTGCCAAAGAAAGGCTATAGCAAGATGAAAAATAATAATAAATAAACCTCTATTGTCAGAGATTACCAGGGTAGGGCCTAGGGGAAAGGGTAAAAGACCTGAGCTAGACAAAATCCAAATAGGTGAAAAGAGGACACATATTCCACTCAGTAGAAAAAGCTTGGACAAGCATCTACAAGTGCACACAGTTCAGTGTGAAGCAGGAGAGTTCACACTGCAGATCAGTGAAAGACCAGGACAGAATCCACCCCAACAACCAGGAAGGGCAGTGGCTGGAATCCATCAGCCTCAAGGTAATAAAGTTTTTACTTAAGATGGGAGGAAAACTGAGAGTCCAGCAAATTCTCAGATCATCTCCAAGTCCAGGAGTATTTGTGGAGTCAAAAGTGCAAAGGAAGGGATATCCTCTCACCATGAGACAAGTTTCATCTGTGGACAGGAGGTAGAAGGGATGGGGGATTCCATAAAGTGGTGTGAGGCTCTCAGGAAGACATATACTATAAAAAAGGGGGTTTCAGAACACCCAGAGCAAGTTGCATTTTCAGGCAAGGGACGTTGGGAGGATGATTCTCTTAGTAGAAACTTCCTAACGAAAACAGAGATGAGTACATGAAGGAACAACTCCTGCCAAGGAGGGACAGGGATGGCAGAGATAGGAAGTAGGTGGCTCTGACTGATCTTCTGGTTCTGAGTAGAAATCTGGAGTCATGCTGCTTAAGGAGCCTCACTTGGTGCTAGAAACAGCACCCTCACTCCCACCTCACAAGTCACTGGCCAGAGGAATGTCCTAAGATACCTTACAGTCAAACCTGCCAGGTTCCAAAATCTTAAGGAGTTGGGCTGAAAGCAGCAGATTCATTCTGTGGCTATTAAGTAGAAAGGGGGGAAAAAAAACCCAGAAATGATGAGAAACAAAATACAGGGAGATTTATCAGGCAGAAGGTCATAGCTGATGGGGCCTGTACTACTGAGTGTGTATTCTTCCACACTCACACTATCTCCTGCCTTATGAAGCTTAAGCAAATCTAAGCCAGTGTCCCACTGAGAAAAATCACAGCAAGAAGAGCTGGAGGTGGTCCCATCCGTGAAGGCTGCACCATGAGCCAGTGCTACTCGGAAAGCAGCTTCTATGGTACATTCTGAGAGCTGGAAAACTGACGTGATTCTGAGTTGTTGGGAGGGGAGCATCCATCGATCTGGATAATCTCCAGGGAGTACAGAAAACATAGGCAATCGACTTCTACTTGGTAGCCACTCTTCCAGTTCCCCAGTAAGGACCTTTGTGACTCAGTTTTTCAGCTGAAAGGCCATCAGCTATTGGTGATGGGGTCTCACTGGTTGGAAGAATTTTGCAGTCTTTAGTCTGAACTATTCCTCAGGGTGTCCTTATTCAAGCAGCAGCAGTTAATTCGAAAACAATTAGCCGGTTGTTCATGTCCTCCAGGCATAGCAAGACTGGATGGGCTATTCGACTGGACTAATATACCAAAACAACAACTCTGAAGGAGCCAGAATGTTTCCAGGATGGATCTGGGTTTGTGTTGGAGTCAGGAAAAGTCTGCTGTTTGTGACCCCAATCACAGAGAATTAGTCACTATTTGCCTTGGTTGCTCTGGCAGGCGTTCATTTATTTATTTTTGCCTCTGTGACAAGGAGACACTGCTATGTTTCAACACAAATAAATTGGACAATTCATTATTCTTCTTCCTTTCTTCACTCTTCCAGGTAAAGGGGAAAATGGATCGTTATGGAGAATTATAGATGGGAAATCAACAAAAGATACAAATATTAAAGAGAGGTAGATTTTTATAAGAAAGCTATTGGGTTAGTTTTCCAAAGCAGCAGACTTCTTTATACCAGCTAACCAATCTAGTCTTTGAGACAGATGCCTTTCTGATAAAAAGGTGTCTTTTCTGCCACTTAATCCTCCAATTATATCCTCATATATCCCACATCTTGTCCTTTTAAAGAGGACAAAGTAACATGAGAAAACTCTTTTTCCCTCAGCCTCCCGATTCCTGCCTCCTCCGCAAACCGTTTTGGGCTTCCATAACAAGCGTGCCACAAATAGGGTAAAAATATGCTACAAAAGACCTTCTCAGTTCACTGCAGCACTCAGCTAAGTCTGGCACACTTGCTCACATCTGGCCCACTGGCAAGTCTCAGTAGGATTCAGCTGTGGCTGAACAGGAATGCAGGGAAGAGCATTGAGAGATACACAGCACCATGGCCTGCTGATTCCTCAAATATGCAAGAAACATAGATCACAAAAAAGGTCCCTCCAAACATGTGCACCCTTTTTTGGCGTTTTTATACTTTTCACTTATTTTCAGTGCTTAAATCCTTTCTTTAACTAATACTGTTTTTCCGCCCTTGGTTCTGTATAAACTGCATGAGAACCTAGTATTCTGTGCCCAGCCTTATGTTCTGTATGTCATGGAGAGAATACAGGATTCAGAGAGATTTCAAACTAAGTCTGTGGACCCCAAACCCTAAAATGCAGATTAGACCTCACTGTCTCTCAGGCAGTTTAGCCAACTTCTAAAAAGAAGTACGTATTTAAATATGCTTCTTCTATTGCTATCGAGTTATACAAAATCACCCCAAATCATAACTATCCAAAACTGTGAACAAGACAACAAGGCCCATAACTGCAGAGAATATGTAGAATTGTTTTCCTTCAAGTCAGTTGCCAAAGGAAGCATAGCAGGAAAGAAACCACACAGAACAATAGTGGGAATAAAGGTCGTAGAGGAAGATAGCAAAATGTATTTGTAATTAAAGAAAACTTTAATTTCTAACAGAAATTACAACATGCCAGGAGCATGGACCATAAGGAAAAATAAATAATTTGGGGGGGCCAAGTAACTTTAAAAATACTAAAACATAATCTCCTTTAATAAAGTACTTTAAATATATTCTAACTAGGGTTTTTCTTTAAAACTAAGATTAAACTAAAAGTTTCAACTAGTTCAAAGACTAAGCAAGAAATGTTGGCTTCCCCTCCCCTGTAGTCCCACTTTCTAGAGATAATAATCATAAAAGTTTTGTATGCAGCCCACACATATGAGAGGGACAAAAAAATGTGGAATTTTTTGAAAAGTCTTTTTTTATCATTATTATTATTTTATTTTAAAGATGCAGGGTACAATTAAGGGTTAGCTTTACAAATGGTCATTATGCAGGTACCCTTGTTGCTGAGGTATGCCCCCCTCCCTTCCCTGGCAGTTTCCCACTACTGCCAATTCCTTTCTTATAGTATTATGATAATCGTTCATGAGTGAGAACATGTGGCACTCAGCCCTTTGATCCTGTGATAAATCACTGAGTATTATGGGCTCTAAGTACATCCAAGTTGCTGCAAAGTTCACAAGTTTGTCTTTTATGGCTGCATAATATTCCATCATGCATACGTACAACAAAAACTACAAAACATTGCTCAAAAAAATCAAAGACGACACAAATGAAAAAATATTCCATAATCACAGATTAGAAGAATCAACATCGTTAAGATGTCCATCCTACCAAAGGCAATCTATAGATTTAACACAATACCCATTAAATTACCAGCATCATTCTTCTCAGACCTGGAAATGACAATACAGGAATTCACATGGAAACGTAAACAACCACAAATAGCCAAAAAAAATCCTCAGCAAAAGAAACAAAGCGGGAGATATCACATTTCCAGACTTTAAACTTTATTATAAGACTACAATAATCAAAAAGGCCTACTATTGATAAAATAACAGGCACACAGACAAATGGAACAGGATAGATTCCAGAAGCAAAACCTCAATCTCCCAACCAACTCATCTTTGACAAAGCCTCCACCAACTACAGGGGAGAGAAGAACCTATTCAGTAAATGGTGCTGGGAAAACTGGCTGACCACATGCAGAAGTTTAAAACAAGACCCTTACCTATCACCATACACAAAAATCAACTGTAAATGGATCAAACACCTAAACGTAAAACCTCAAACTATAAGAACCTTGGAAAATGCAGGAGAAACGCATATGGAAATTGGAACTGGTAATCAATTTCTGATAAAAACCCCAAGTGCCCATGCCATAAGAGAGAAAATAGACAAGAGGGACCTCATCAAACTGAAAAGCTTCTGCAAAGCAAAAGAAATCATCAAGAGAGCAGGGAGACAGCCCACAGGCTGGAAAAAATATTTGCCAACTGTATATCTGACAAAGGACTAACATCTAGGCTCTACAAGGAACTCAAACGTGCCAGAATTTATTTATAAAAAACCATGTATTTATTCTTATATGTTTAAGCTTCAGTCACCTTCATAGTACTCTCTATTTGATGCAATATACCTAGTGAGACGTTTTCTACACTGCTCAAAAGTTTTTGAACACCTCAATTTTTCATGCCTTTTAGTATTTCTGCCATTTTTTGATTCACTTCTTCCACAAAACATTTCTCTTTGAAGGTTTTTTTTTTTTTATACAAGTAAACAAAAAATAGTCGCTCAGGATAAGATCGGATGAATAGGGAGGGTGGGCCTGGGGGTGATGCTGTTTTTGGTCAAAAACTGCTGAACACAATGTGGTGTGGGCAGGTGCGTTGTCATGGTGAAAGAACTAGTTACCTGTTTGCCACAACTCAGGACATTTCTTCCGCAAATTGTGGCACAACATTCTCAAAACTTAAAACGTTAGTTGACCATTTAATCTAGAGGAACAAATTACAAGAGGCCCGCCCTCCAAAAGGTAACTCCAGGTTTTTTGGGGTCACCTCTCATATATGAGCATATGTATATATCTCCCTATTTATACATGTGTATACTTGCTGGTACCTGCTTAAACTGTGTGGAAACATTTGCTTTTTGTTCAATTGTACTCATGTATATAATACTCCTGCAGCACTGTTCCATATCACTGGCTTAAATTCATTTGTTCTTTTTAATGGCTTCATAGTATACTACTGAACAGGTATCCTATAATACCTATATTCCTATTGATATATTATGTTACTTCTGAGTTTTAACTATTACAGAATATAAACAATATGCTTTCTTACCTTGTATAACTAAAAGGAACACTCCCCTAAAAAATATTTTTCCAAGCCACACTATTTCCAACAGTATAGCAATTTAGTATCATTGGATACTATCGACTATTTAAAATGATTTCCATTGACAACTGAGATACACTGTCTTATTTTAACAATTTTTCATCATTAATGAGGCCATGTTTGTTAGCTGCTGTATATTTCTTTGAACTGTCTATTCATATTCTTTACTTACTTTCTTCTATTGAGTTGTTATTTTTTATTGATTGATAAATGTGACCACTTTTTAGAAAGGAAATTAACCCACATCTGTCATATGCATTGCAAATACTTTTCTTAACTTTTCATTTGTCTACTGGCTTTGATTCAGTTTGGGCAGTAGGATGGATAGTCTTCTAGAAAAAAATGACATTTTCAACAATACATCAGTAGCTGTAAACCATAGATTGCATGGTACCAACCACGACGTGCTCTGTTCAGATGTTATGCTTGTCCTACGTAACAAAATCACCAATTAGTGAAAGTTCTCTGCGTTTCAGATAGTTGCAGAGGCCCTCTATAAAGTGTTCCCTCTCACCTGGCAGCCTCCTGGCTTATTCTCAGTCAGGATCCCAATCAGAAAGTACTCACTCCTTGTATCTAGAAGTCACTTAAAGGACGCAAGCAACATTTCTGTTCTCCCTGCTTCCCCATCAATAATTCTGGGAGGGCCGGGCTTGGTGGCTCAGCCTGTAATCCTGTGCCTTGGGAGGCTGAGGTGAGTGGATTGCCTGAGCCCGCGGGTTCGAGTCCCGCCTGGGCAGGCGAAACCTCATCTCTACAATAAATCAAAAAAGTCAGCCGGGCATGGTAGCGCGCGCCTGTAGTTCCGTCTACTCGGAAGGCTGAGGCGGAAGGATCGCCGGAGCCCAGCAGGTCGAGGCTGCGGTGGTCGGGAGCGGCCACTGCACCCCAGTCTGGGCGACTGAGTGAGACTCCAACTCAAAAATAAATAAATAAATAAAATAAAATAAAATCATAAGCTTGTAAACAATTAACTTTTCCATTTTTTTCCCTCCCCCAACCTTTCCATTTTTAGTGCTGTATTTTTTAACTTGTTCTCTTGTGGGATCTTCTTTAAAGCAGAAAGAATCCATAAGAATCTATATGTATGGATCCATTCATCCATATTTATTGAGTACCTACAATATCTTGTGTTGCAATAAGCCCTGGGGACCCAGCCCCTGGTTCATGGGGAAAAATGTGG
>CAUYQG010151045.1:0-20066 GCA_963574415.1 Tarsius wallacei | reverse complement strand
AAGTTCATAATTTTGTCCATCTTCATGACTGAACAATAGTTCATCGTGCATTTGTACCACTTTTTTTTCAATCCTCTTCCAATGGGCAGCAAAATTGGTTCCATGTTTTTGCTATTGTGAATAATGCTGCAATAAACATGCGTGTGCAGGTATCTTTTTCATAGAGTGATTGAGTTTTTCTGGGTATATTCTCAGTAGGGGGATTGTGGGGTAATACAGAAGGTCAATCTTTAGATCTTTTAGGAATCAGCAAACTGTTTTCCACAGAGGTTGTACTAGTTTACACTCCCACCAACAGTGTAGAGGTTTTCCCTTTTCCCCACATCTTTCCAGTATCTGTTGTTTTTTCAGTTATTGATGCTGGCCATCCTGACAAGAGGTAGGAGGTATCTCAGTGTGGTTTTAATTTTCATTTCTTTGATGACTAGTGAGGTTGAGCATTATTTCTTGTGTCTGCTGGCTGCTCACATATCTTCTTTTGAGAAGTGTCTATTCATTACTTTTGCCCACTTTGTAATGGGGCTGTTTGTTTTTTTCTTTCAGCATGTTGGAGAGTTCCTTGTAGATAGTAGATGTTGGGCCTTTGTCAGATATACAGTTGGCAAATATTTTTTCCCATTCTATGGGTTGGCGCCCTGCTCCCCTGATGGTTTCTTTGACTTTGCAGAAGCTTGTCACTTGCCTGTCTTATTTCTTATGGCATGGGCAGTTGGGGTTTTGATCAGGAATTGGTTGCCAGTTCCAATTTCCATAAGGGTGTCTCCTGCATTTTCTAAGGTTCTAATAGTTTGACGTTTTACGTTTAAATCTTTGATCCATTTAGAGTTGAGAATCTCCATCTTAATGTGTAAAAGTTACTTCAGCAGGTATCAACTCCTTACACTGATCTTGCTATGTCTGTGTTACCAAATTCAATGGATGGTATGACCATCAATCCAAATTCTAGCTACAGGCCTAAGTTTCATATAACTTCTCACATCCTCCATTGACCAAGACAGTTCCAAAATCTTCACTCTCTATATAATTTACTGGTTCTTCAAGGCAGGGATTCCCAACCAATTGGATGATCCTTAAAATGTAAAACTAATTCTATATTTTAAAAATATTGTGTATGTTTAATTAAATTCAACAAGATTTTTTGAGACATCTATGAAAAGGACCCCTCCCCAAAACTCTGGAATTTATTTATAAAAAATTGTGTATTTATTCTTATATGTTTAAACTTCAGTCACCTTCAAAGTACTCTCTGTTTGATACGATACACCTATCAAGATGCTTTTTCCACTGCTCAAAACAGTTTTTGAACTCATCAGTTTTAATGCCTTTCAATGCTTCTGCCGGTTTTTTTGTTTGTTTGCTTGCTTTTTTGTTTGTTTCACCTCTTCCACGTTGGCAAACATTTCCCTTTGAGCATTTTTTTCATCTGAGGGGGAAAAAAAACAGTCACTCACAGTGAGATGGGGTGAATAGGGAGTATAGGGCATGGGAGTCATGCTGTTTGGGTAAAAAACTGCTAAACACTCAGCATGCTATGGGTGAGTGTGTTGTCATGGTAGAAGAACCAGTCACCTGTTTGCCACAACTAAGGACAATTCTGCAAATCATGATGCAACCATCTCAAAACTTCCAGAAAAAAAACTTTGGTTGACTTGTTGATCTGGAGGAACAAATTCCAAGTGTACTACATGGGGCCCACCCTCCAAAAGATAATTTTGATTTTTTTTTTTTGGTGCCCCTTCCCCCCGTACAATAGGACAGTTATTGGGGCTATAAAGATGATAACAAGACATGGTTCCTATCTTCAAGAAACTGGCTGTGGAGAAGGGGAAAGAAATGCAGCTATACTGTTATTAAATATAATGGCAAGAATAAAGTACTATGGGGAAAAAGTGGGGTAAATGGATCATTTTAGCTGGGAAATGATGTTTCTGGAGAAGACTTCAAAGAGAAGAGGGCATCTGATGTAGATGCTTAAGACTAAGAAGAATGCCACAAGCTTTAAAATACCTAATTCTCCTTTACTACAACTTGAAAATCTTGTGTGAAACTAATCACAACGAAGGGAAATAATCTATTTCATTATCTGTTAATGGAAATAAAATAACTGTGAGCAAAAGGTCTGCTACATCTCAGGATGAATTTGTCCACGACAGGGTCCCTCTTTGGAAAGTGGCCCTGGGAAGTACATATGCTCCATCTGTGAATTCAGGGAACTGAGAGCTGCACCGAATGTTTAAGGCACATTAAAGAAGGATTCCCTTTACTAATAGGGATCGTGCCAAATGCAGAAAGAAGAAAGCTTTTGGGGAATTGGAACGCTGTTGCATGATGAAATATATTGAAACCATTTATAAGAAAGGAAGAAAGCTTTTGAAGAGATTTCCATATTTCAGAAAGAACTGGGACATGTTATTCAGGGTATAAATAAGAAGAAATAAGAAGTTGTTGAATTTAAATGTTATGGCCTTAGTAAAATTTTAAAATTGGTTCTATCTGCTTTAACAGCCTGGAGTAAACACAATGTCATTGGGCAGTGGTGTCCCAAAAAACTCATTCTTCTCTCTACCCTCGCTCCTGATACACCCAAGAATCTCCTTGAGTGCTTACTCATGTCTAAAGAGCCAGCCCTGATTGCTGGTCCCTCATCAGATGAGATAGAAGGAAGACGAGGCTGGAGGAATTCATATTCACTGCCCAGACTAGTTATTTGAGATGTCCTGCCCTACTGCAATTGCTGTCACTAAATCTAGAGCCCAGAGACACTACTAAAACCAATAGTCTAAAGAGATGCTCCTCTACAACTTATTGCTGGGCCCATTGGTAAAGTCAAAGATTGCTGTTGCCTTCTCCTAAAATCCTAACAGTCCTAGGTCTGTAACCACAGCTCACAAAGGCCCCAGGCTCCACTTCCTGAAGTTGTGAATAATAAAGTCACAGTTTGTTGGTACCTGTTCTAACCTTG
Source organism: Tarsius wallacei (assembly GCA_963574415.1). Taxonomy (NCBI): domain Eukaryota; kingdom Metazoa; phylum Chordata; class Mammalia; order Primates; family Tarsiidae; genus Tarsius; species Tarsius wallacei. The sequence continues at coordinate 17,104 of CAUYQG010151045.1, read as the reverse complement.
ACTGCCTTTGGAAATGTGACTGGATAGCAGTCTCTTGCTCAGGTCACTGCCGCTGTTGTTGAAATAGATCTCTGTCAAAGATGTAGTAGTTCCTTAGAGTATTCTCTGTAGTACACTCTACTAAGGTATTCTGAATCAAAATTGTCCTGGGCTCCATGGAAGCACCTGCACAGTCATTTCCTCAGCACAAGCCAATCCTAGAATGACTGGGCCAGAGAAGCTGTTTGGGCAACTGTTTTCTTCCCAGCCCATGGATGCTAAGCCTATTTATTGATAAGCCAGGATGGTAGATTCTGTCTCTGGTGAATTCTGTTTCAGTAACTTTATCTCTCTTCCTGTTTGATCTTATTCAGGGCTATCTTGGGTCAACTAGTTTTGTTTTTTGCCAGTATCTCACTATATCACCCAGGCTGGAGTGCAGTGGCACGATCACGGCTCAGGGCAGCCTCGACCTCCTGGGCTCAGGTGATCCTTCAACTTCACCCTCCCGAGTAGCTGGGTCTACAGGCGAATGGCACCACATGTGGCTAATTTTTTTATTTTTATTTTTTAGAGATGGTGTCTTGCAATGTTGCCCAGGCTAGTCCCAAACTTCTGCCTTCAAGCAATTCTCCCACCTTGGCTTCCTAGAGTGTTGGGATTATAGGTGTGAGTCACCGCACCAGGAGCTAGTATGCTTTAATTATTTGGTACTTGAAAAAAAAGGGGTCTTAATTATTTCTTTCTTAAATGCCCTTATAAAATTATATAAATGAATTCATCTACTTCTCATAACTTCCAAACTCTATGCACAAGTGGGTGTGTCAGGATTAAGGTAAAGTGACCATTCGCTTAAACATCCTTTTACACACTAAAGGACTTATTTCTACAAATCTGTAATGAACTATCCAAGTTCTTTTAAAAATAACATGTGTAGGACTTGTGAGTGTGTATATGTGTGTTTATCTTAGCACTGAAAAGGAGCAAGGAGGTCAGCTCAGGGTTTTTAGTTCTGGCTGCATCGCTAACTGCCATTGACTTTGGATAAATAATATAAAAATCTCTGTGTCTCACTTCCCTCGTGCAAAAAAAAAGGGGGGGGGTGGAACAACATAGTTGCTCAGTTACTTCAAGGTCTATATAATTTTATAGTTCTTTTCTATGATCTAAATTTAATTTGCAGGTAATCACACCCTTGTGGGTTGTTCCGGAAGTCTCATTCCTGACTACAGTATTAGGTTCATTTTTGGTCATCAGTTTGATTTAGCCAACTCCTGATTACCCACTCTCAGATGCTTGTGGATTACTCATAGGCGGTCCAGATCTTTATAGCAGCAAGTTGGATTGGGGGCTGCCCCAGGGCTCATGAAAGGCGAGATCCATGCAAATACAGAGTTCAAATCAAATCTGCCTCCAGAGGTTGGTGGAGTCTAAGGCAAGGTACCCCCAGCTCTACTCCAGAATGTCCATGTCAAAACTGCCTAAAAGTTTGTTCACAACCACAAATTCCTATGGCAACCTAATAAGAAGGAATTGAAAGTAAAAGGGCTTCACAAAATTCCTCTAGGCTCCACACAGGGGCCGCTTTGGGAGACTGTCATAAGACCTAATGCAAGGGTGTAGCCCTTTCATGAAATTACCCTGTCCTGTTTGGGTTTTCCTGATGTATAGTGCTCATGTCAAATCAGAAGTGAATCCAAGCCTTCATCCTCAGACACAACGTGAATGTTTCGGAGGTTCCAAACAACTTTGGTTTGTTTTTAAATTTTAATAAGTTCAGTACTTCCTGGGTTTGGCCAGGCCAGACACACCACAGGACGTTTCCAGCCTGAAACCAGAAAGCGTGCAGGCACTCACAGTAGAGACTGATGCAGTGAGCTTTCCATCCCACTTGCCAGACCTAAAAGCATCTCGTGTGGTTAGCTGACTCGTGGTTATACCTACCCAGAGCGCATAATATATGAAGGGAGATTTTATGTATTGGCTGTCTCTAGTGCCGTATGTGTGTGCTAGCCCTCATGTATGAGCTACTCCTCATAACATTTCTAGGAAGGAAGGTAGACTGGTCTTTTCATTAAGTAGATGAATGTGAATGTTTCTTGACAGCAAGGACAATGTTTCCATGTTCAATTTACTATTAAAAGAACTCCAATAGTAATTGCTGTTGATGAGGAGGAAATTGAGGCACTGACATTTTGAATAATCCAGTTTACTGTTGTGAGTCACCCATCCACAGTATTAAATTCAACAACTATTTAATTGAATGCTACTGCCTGAGTGCCGGGATAATTATAGACACTGTGGAGGATTAGGAACTTGTAAAATTTTAGGACTTTGAGAAGCAAGTGACCACTCGGTTCATCCAGGAAACCACGACATAGTAGCTGGCCTCACAAAGGTTACACTCCAGTTTAGGAGACAATACGAACTCCCATGAATCCCACGGCAAAATAAAAGGGGTAGGGCAGGTGCCTCCTTTGGCTACTGTTCTGCTTGTCTACTTCCCTTTACAGCTAAGCTTGCTTCCACAGACGTTTGTGCTGACAATCTCTACTTTCTTACTTCCCATCTCCCAGGAAAAATGCCCAAACCTTCTAATTGTTGTGTCCAAATGGGCACTTTTCAGTCTACATCTGATATCTTCTCAGCTGCATTTAACACTCTTGACAACTCCTTCCTTCTGGAAACTCTCCGCATGTCCAAAATTAAATATATTGTCTCTCCTTTCTCCACCACCACCCCAATAATCCCCTAAACAAATCTTCCTCCCTTATTTCCTATGTGATTAAAAAAATCACCATTGATCTGATCAGTTGAGCCAGTAAGGGTGGTTGGTAGATTTGAGAGTGGGGGATCAATAACTAGTTCTTCCTTTTATTCACCTTCATGCCTAATCAGTCACAAAATCTTACAGAAGTTATTTGCTAACACCATATGTATTTTTCCTCTGACTTTCAATACTATAATGTAGACACAAGCCCTTATCTTTCCTTGTCTATAGTATTAAAGAATCTATTGTTAATCAGTCTCTGGCTTTGGACTCACTCTGTCAATCCACCCTGCAGAAAAATTACAATCAACCTGCTTCCCTATTTAAAAAACTTTATTGGCTCCAGTTTCCTGTAGGAAAAACCTAAGTTCTTAGCATGACATGCAAGGCCCTTCACACCCTGAACTGGCTAATCACTTGGGAAAAACATAAGATTCTATTTTTTCCATATACTACTCATCAAATTAAGCTCAAAATAAGCTTAATTAATATGCAAAATAACAAAAACAATAGAAGAATCATAGGCAAATATGTATATATACTTATGGCATTTGTAACCTTTCTGAACAAAACACTAAACATAAAGCACACAATGAACAACTGGACGTGAAGCACACTAAGACGAGCAACAAAGTTTTCTACATAGAATTGAAAATATTGTTTATCACAAAAATACAGCAATATAGAAATCATTGCAACATAAAAGGTAGCTAAAGATAACACAGAAACTTTGCTACAGTATTACACACTTGCTTTTGATTTGCTTTGTTCCAAATCCTGTCAGGAGAAAAGCCTGCATCTAATGGCTGAAAATTTGTTTAATTAACAACATAGGTAAAGGAGAACCATGAATCTTTCCTTGCTTTTATGAGGGTGTTAATTTAATAGCCAAATAAAGGTGACAGCTTTGTATCAAAGAACTCCCCAGATTCCAGTGCCAGAGGCAGACTGGAGTCCCTGATTAGATGCTTTCTTTTCCAGAGAGAGCTAAAATGTACTTGAGCCTGATCAAACATTTCTGCTCCAAAGTTTCCCATTGCTATACTTTTGTTTCCTGACACTTAGTTCCAGAAATCAGATCATTTTTTTCCATCTACTAAGCAATTACTAAGACCTATTATGCTCTAAGGCACTGTGCTAGTCACTGTCCTTTAAATAATCAGTACAATGATCTCCCTTAAAGATGAGTAAGACAATAATACCCTTGCCCTCAAGAATCTCATGGGCAGATACTTAAAGAAGAACAAACACTCACAAAACAGTGTGTATTTTACTGGCTTTGATGTATTTGAATTATTCTATGGTCCCTACCTGGCCTGGTTAGTTGCTTTGTAAAGGACACTGGAGAGAGAAAATGTACCAGCAAAAGCACAAGCTCTCCTTTTTGGTAAAACGGAGCCTCAGTTTGTGGGGCTGTCGGCACAACACCTTCTAAAATGTCACATTCCCTTTCCATGATGTTTAAGAGGCAGAGGGAGGTGGATTTAAGAGAGGAAGAAAGTGATGCTTATTAGTTTGAATGAGATCATTGGAATCACTCTGCAGAATCCTTAAAAGAGTATAACAGAGCTCGCTACAGACATACATTCATTGAAAGGACTTCAAAGGAGTCAAACATTTTGGTGAAGAAATATAAAGCATGTTATCATGTTTTCCTCAAATATGATTTTACACGATAAACCTAGAGACTTCTTGATTTTGACTTAAGCACATTAAATATATGCTGTGGAATGAAGGCTATAAACATCTACACATTGATGTCTCATTGCTACCCAAAACTTCATATGCTTAAGTTTGAGTCCATAAAGCCCATCCAAGCCTTACTACTTTCTCTTTTTTGGTTTCATTTGCCAGGTTTCCCACATGCCACCCCTCTCCCATACCCTTATCTCTGATTTTCATAAGTCCTGCTTAACCTTCTTGTCCTGGGTGCTTTTCCTTCACTCTTCTTCAAAGGCTTACTTGCGACTAGATCGACTTTGTGTCTCATCTTTAAGCACCAGTTTCCTCAAGATGATTTTACCTTGGGGCACTCCTCACTCTCGCCCTCTCCATTCCCAGTACACCATATAATCTCCAAGATTATGTTCTACAAACACTACTTAGAAAAGTCTCTCTTTTTCTCTTTATTCAAAATTTTCCTCAAGACTTCCCTCTTTCCAAGACTAAATCTCAGAGTTTGGGTAAAATAATGCTAAACAAAAAACAGCCAATCAGGAGCCTAACCAAAAATCTATCAAACTGGAAAAGAGGTCGAGACTTCAACTTCTCCCTTAATTGGCTTCATGGCTAAATGCTGTGCAGAAATCTCTACACAGTGATTAGGAATCTATATTGTACTTCCTCTCCTATTATCTCCCTACCCTTTTTCAAATCTGAGGTAAGCTAAGGACACAGATTCTGGGATGCCTTGTGGATTCTTTCTGACCCTCAGTGATTACTAAATAGCATATTTGGGTTAGAGTTTTACCTCCTCTCCCCTCCATTTTGTGGTTTATGTGATTAAGTGATATACTGCATGATATTCTTGCAACTTCAACTGCCTAACATATTTTTACTCTTTACATATAAATGATTTTTCTACCAAAAAAAGAAAGAAAGAAAAGAGGTATTCCAAAAGCAGAGATTTGTTCTTCCTTTGCTTCTCTCTTCCTTTAAAATTTGGCAAACTCTTAGAAGAAATGCTAGGGAAAATATTGTTCTGAGATATTAGTACTTCTGTAAGTAAAGAAAGGGAAACCATCTTTCTATAGCAAAGTCACTTTACACTCAATTTACCAGAAAATTAGGCAAAGTTTTCAACATTGGCATGTGTTTTCTGACCTATAAGAAAGGGGGAAAGGAGGTGGGGAGGAAGACCTGGGGAAGAAGGAAAAGGAGAATAAAGAGAAAGAGAAGGAAAGGGAGGGAGGAGGAGAAAGAGACAAGGAAGCAGTTGTGTATCAAATGAGGCTGAGTTAGTCTAACCTGGCATCTTCCTTTACATTTTGGCTTCCTTTACATTTTGGTTAATTTCCCATCTTTCTCTAGGCCATAATGTTGCTTTACATTATACTTAGTACTTTTGAACTTAGAATTTTTCAAAAAATGATGCTAAATATTTAACATTGAGTTTTACAAAACAACAGACAGAGTTAGGACTTTTTTTCCCCCACAAGAGTTCATTTGTATGAATCCCAGCACAATTTAAAGTGGCTTAGTTTCAAAAGGATAAATGTTCAAATGAGCATGCCCAACTCAAAATATTCTTTAAAATATACAGATCTGATTATAAGAAAAAGACCTCCTCAAGGTGGTATATTTTGCTTGAACACAGAAACAAAATTGAGCATGGCCTTACTATGTTGGCTTTGTTTTTCTGAGGTTATTGAAGAAAAGAGAGCTTTGCCAAAACTAAACAAAACACAGAACCATTACTTTGAACCTGAGAACTCTCCAATGCCCAAATATGATTAAAAACCATCTTGGTTAAGCTCTTTTGATCAGCGTGCATGTCGTAAAACCTGTTCTGAGTCCCTGGCAATTTTATGGTCTTATCTGTGTGGTCCTTTTCTTTAGAAAACATTCAGCATGATGTTGTCCTGCTACAGTTCAACTAAGTGCTTATGGAAGGTGTGATATACAGAGTTCAATGCCCACAAAGAATGATGCCACCATGCACCCACATCCCCCAGCAAACCCAAGCAACTGTACTTTTTCAACTCTCTACAAAAAAGGACTTTCTGAGAAGAAAAGAAGGAAAAGAACTGGAAAGAAACCAAATAAGTAACTTCAGGACAGCATAAAGAAATACTCAGACAAATGCTTGGCATTGTGGAGCTTTCTTTATTAAAGACTCTAATTGAATTTCATTGACTGAAGTCTAGAGCACACAGCAGATCTGTTACTTTTCCATTCTATTTATACATCTATGAAGTAGATCATTGTAATGAATACAGATGGGCAATAAGTACAAAGTTATTGCATAATTTTTCAAAATTTTATGATTACTTTTCCTACTTCCTCTAAGAATAATGGCTTCTCTGTGTAGTCTGTAGACCGTTCACTATATCTTCAGTATATTTTACCACTTCAGCAGATTTTAATTTATTAGAGACATACTAGAAGTGGTGTGTAAACAATCCACAGAATAAAACTGATTTGTAAGACATGGATGATCTGAACCAGTATTAAGTTACTTCTGAGATGACTTGTTGAATGCAAGTGCATATGTATTTTACCCCCTTTCTTCCTCTCCCTGACTGCTTTTTGATTTGGCAAAGATTGGGACTGAGAACTGGAGGGAAAACCAAATTAAAGCCACCTACCAGCCCATAGCAAACAGAACAGAAAATGTCAGTCTTATGATGAGAAGTGTAGCAAGATGGAAATTTTCTCTATGGGTTTGCCTTTCTAAACCAGGTTTCGGCCTCAGCAAGCGATGAAAGGTGCCAGGTCTGAGTAAATAAACAGAACTTTACAAGATGAAGTATGCTAATGGCCGCTCCAGCATCTGTGGGATTGCGTTGGATGGAAAAAGGTCGACCCTTTACTTTGTATAGCTCCTGTTTCTTTTACTTCACTCATTTTCTTAGTTTCAACTCCTCTCTAGATGTGATCCCAATGGGAAAAGTTATCTTGTGTCACAAGTTCAGGACCTGCTGAACTGAGGCTACATGGCAGTCACTCTTTGTTGTGTTGTGTTCAGCAATGTAGCCTTTGTTTCTCAAGCTCTTTCCTCCAATTTGGGTTTCCAGCTGCCTTTGAACTCACAGATGAAGAAGTGATTTCAATCTACTGACCTAAGCATTATGTAGAGAAGGGTTTAATGTACTGTGGAAGTCTCTTTAAAAAGGGGATAGACTCTGCTCGAGAGTATGGACAAAGACTTTGTGAAGGAACAACTTGAAGAATTAGTTGAGGCTGCAGAAACCAGAAGCTGGAATATTGTTGTCACAGGAATCTTTCACAGAGAGATAGATGGGATACCGAGGCTTATTTTCCAGAAAGCAGCAATTATTCGTGCCAGCATCAGCTCAGTGGACTTGCATTCAAAGGCTGAGCCCCTAACACTTCAGGGCTTTGCCTTATATACATTGTAACCCTCTTTGTCTCCTTTACAAGGGAACATTTTTGGTATAGTACATTTGATTAGATACTTTATAGCTTGGGACTGCAGTTAGCCCTACTTGTCACATATTGATTGGTTTTTCAAAATCTTCTCATTTACATGTCCTATTTGTCGGTTGGTCCACAGAGTTACATTTCTGATTGGTTCCTGCCAAAAGTTTAAACATGTAGCCCGCCAAAGTAAGAGGTAGCACAAAGAAGCAGAAAGTAATTTATTTTCCCTTTTGCAATTTAGAAGGGCCCCTGCCTCATTTTCCCCTTTTGATGCTCAGACCCTTTTAGGGTCAAAGAGCATCATTCTGGCTTAGGGGCTGGTACTTCTATAACATCATCACATGTGCCACCGTCTTTCTTTCAACCATGGGCTCAATGAGGCTGGAGGCAGACCTTATAATCAGGGGAGCAAAACAAGGCAGGATTAGATAAGTTCCCAGGACTACAAGTACAACACCTATGAGGATTTTAAATCCCCCAAATGTTGAGAACCATCCCCCAAATAATTCCCTGGGATTCCAGCCTTTCCAGGTCTGAACAGGCACGTGGACTATTTCCCTAATATTGGTGGCTATATTCATTACCGCTTTTCTATTATCATCTATCTGGAGACAACAGCTCCTTCTTCTGCTAGCAAGTAGTCTAAGGCCAAGTAGGTTTGATATATTGCTGCACTCATTTGGGACTGTTGTTTGACTAGAAGTTCCAGGGTAGAGGTTGTTTGATTAGTAATGATTTCCAATACCACCTGCAACCTAATGATGTGATTAGCCATATATATAGGGGTTCCATATCCCCAACTTCCATCTTGTGCCCAAGTCGCAGGCCCATAAGTTTCAATAATTCTCTGGGGAGGTCATTCATCTTCTTCCTATCTTTGTTCTCCCTCTAGTTCAAAAGACTGTCTAGCCCTTGTCTTTGAGTTCTGATAAAGGAGAACTCTTAGTTCTTCACCTGTCTGATTGGGCAGGAGGAATAATCTGGGTTGGATTATTCTGATGGTACAAGTACCCTCCCATCAGGTCAGGAGTTGGGTATAGGCTCTTTGCCCACAGATCCAAAATAACCCATCAGGTGCCCTCCATATGTCAGAGTTATCAGAGATGAGGTTATTCCAGCATCCGTCTATGATGGGGATACTGCAAAATGGGTTGACATTCTCAGAGGATGACACAGTGAAGTTCACTATAGTTCAGTTAAGATAGGGTTCATGACATTTTGAGGAATGCTTTTAGGGTGGGAGCCCGATACTAGGTGGGTGTACTTGGCCACCAGGTCAAGGTGGTAGAGTTCTAGGACAGTACTCTCTTATAGGGGATTTCCCCCACCCATTTTGTGTTAATGTGCCCTGTCCATCTAATACATTCTTCCCCAATTACCTCTGAGGTAAGGATCCAACTTTGGGGTCTGTCATCCTCTGGAGCAAATATTGAATGATTCCAATGGAGGAGTTGGTAAGCATTTAAACTGTTCCCTTTCCAGGGCCATTCTTCACTCATGAGGGCCCCCTCACAGACCCAACAGTAGGTAACATTGAGTTCATGGGCAGTTCCTTCAGCCAAATCTATAAAAAAAAGTTTTTCCTATGGTAGGGAGCTTTAGGTCTTGGTTCAATTCCTTTTTTTTTTTTTGTGGATCATAAATTGGACTGGGCTGCTTTGGTGGTGACGGTTTGGGGGCTAGCTGTTCTGCCACTCGCCGTACAGTTTCTTTGACTAGTTGGACTTGAGCATGATCTTGGAGGTCTCCCCCATCTGAGGAACCTATCTGCCCAAGATAAGTCCAGCAGGCCCAACAAAAGATTAATTACCAACCTGGTTTGTTACAAAAATGCCCCGCTACATACTTAGCTTTTACCCATCCCATTCAGTAAGTTTTACCTTCATCAGTACAGAGGGAAGCACTAGTGTAATAAGCTACTGGCTGGTGGGAATATACGTTGAAGGCCAACAGCCACTGTCCCTGGTAGAAAATTTTCTCTATGCAATTGTTACATGGCGGGTGGGACCAGGTGTTTAAGGGAGCACTTGTAAGTAGTCCCAATTGAATTTTTACAAGTTGAGTATACATCCTGGCCCCTGCAGTCTGATCTATTATGTTTTATCAACTGCCTACTTTACCAGATAGGGACCCAAATTAACAAAAGGAGCCCTGGCTAGAAGCAATTAATGGTAGTAAAGCATCCTGTCCAAAAGAGGTAAAATAATGCTATTAGTAACCTCTCACCACAGGTCCAACCATCTGGAGTGACCGTCGCCAAACCTCCAGCAAAAACCAAGGCAAGAATCACAACACCAAACACTAGCAAAGGATGACATTGCATTACAATAAGACATAGTTCGTTTGCTTGTCAGATGGCCGACTCTTCAGGCTTCTGCTGTGTGTAGATTAGTCAGCTTCTGGAGTGACTAAAGCAGGGTTGTTGTCCTCTAGGGTCTTGGGGTTGCAGCTTGCTTTCTTTGGATAGTCACCTATCCCAGCACGGATGGATAAGAAGTGCATTCCCAGTCTTGGAAGGCCAGTTTCACTCTGCTGTGATGAATCCGGGGGCCCACCTCTGCTACCTTTATTGCAGTGGGGGTGGACAAAATGACAGTAAATGGACCTTTCCAAAGGAGTTTTAAGGGCTGGATATTCCATTCCTTTATCCATATTGCATCCCCTGGCTTAAAGGGGTAAGCGTCTGTGGTTAAACTTATAGGCAACCACTCTCTAACCCAATGATGCATAGCAATGAGAGCTGAGCCTGGAGCCTGCATTTGTTTCCTCAAAGCAATGTTACCCACTTCCTTTAAATCCCCCCTTATACCCTTAATAATGGAGGGAAGATGCCTGTAAATAATTTCAAAAGGGGAGAACCCTGTCTGTTTAGTGGGACTAGACCTGATTCTTAGCAAAGAAGCAGTGGGCAACAGCTGATCTCACCACAAGTGGATTTCCTGACATAGTTTACTTAGTTGCAACTTCTGGTTCATCCATTCCACCTTTTTGGAACTCTGGGGGTGATAGGCAGTGTGTAACTTCCATGTGATTCCTAAACCCCTTGCCGCTAGTTGGATTACCTCAGCTACAAAAGCTGGCCCATTAACTGACCCTATGGTGATTGGAATTCCAAATCAGGGAATGATTCCTTTAGAAGCAGCCGTGCTGCTTCATGTGTCTTTTCGGTGCAGGTAGGGAAGCTCTACCCAACCTGAGAAAGAACATACAAAAATTAACAGATATTTGCAGCCTCAGACCTGGGGAAGCTCAGTAAAGTCCACAACGATGTGTTTGAATGGGGCTCCTCCTACACTCTGTATGCCTGGAGAGATCTTAGGCCCCTGCCGCGGGTTATTTTGGGCACATGCTTCACATTGCTCACATATTGCATGGGCTATGCTGGAGAGTTGGGTAATGTAAAAGTGGCAGCCTAACGTGGTTTCAAGAACTATCTGGCCCATATGACTTTCCTGATGAAACTGCTTGGCGAAAGTTGGGATCAAAACTTCAGGGACACTGACTCGCCCATCTTTCAATTTCCACCATCTGCCCGGGAGACAGTTTCCATCTTCAGTTTTGAACCAAGTCTGCTCTTACTGTGAATAGTTAGGGTCCCATTCTGCCAACGGGCTTGGGAACAATGTTGCAGCATAAACTGCCAGCTCTGTTGATTCCTGGGAGGCTACAAGCTTTGCCTTCCAGTTTGCCTTTCAGTTTCCTTGAGCAACCCTTGAGTCTCTTCTTCAGTGTCCCTGGCAATGCATGACTGCTACCTTTTTAGGGGCCCATACAGCATCTAGGAGTTCAAGAATTTCTTTGCCATATTTGATGTCTTTGCCTCCTGAGTTGATTAAGCCCTTTTCCCTATATAGAGCCCTGTGTGCATGGAGGGTGGTGAAGACATATTTAGAGTAAATGTAAATATTGACATTTATTCCTGCTGCTAGCTGGAGGGCTCAGGTTAGTGTAATTAATTTTGCCTTTTGTGCTGAAGTCCCTTTTGGCAGAGATTTTGCCTCGATGGTGGAGTGCAGGGTTACTATGGAGTATCCTTCCAAGTACTCTCCCTTCCTCATAAAGTTGCTTCCATCAGGGAAATACGCGATGTCAGGGTCCCTGGTCTGTCAAGTCTGGCTGGCTGGAAAATACCTCACCCATGACCTTGTTGTAATCATGACAGGACTGACCTGGCTCTGTAGGCAGCAAGGTTGCAGAGTTGAGAGTCTCTACCACTTCCAAGTGAATGTGTGGATTCTCATATAACATTCCCTAATATTTGACCATTTGGGTGTTAGCCAGTATTGCCCCTTATATACCACTCACTCAAACTGTTCATTCCTGTCCCATAGTTAATTTGTCAGCCTCTACCACTATAAGGGCCATGGCAGTGAGTGCCCATAGGCAAGGCGGCTAGACGTGGGCAACAGAGTCAAGCTGCTTGGAGAGGTATGCTACTGGATGGTGTCAGGATCCTATCATTTGGGTCGGAACCCCTACTGCTATCCCAGTACACTCGTGTATGCACAAGAAGAAGGGATTAGGTATGTCAGGGAGCCCCAGGCTGAGAGCGCTAACAAGGGCTTGCTTAATTTCCTCAAAGGCCTTTTGCTGGGCTCATTCCCACAACATAGGCTTCTGCTCTTTCACCTTTGTGGCCTCATAGAGAGGCTTTGCCAGTATTGAGAAGTTAGGTGTCCAAATTCTACAAAACCCTGCGGTCCCAAGAAACTCATGAACCTGACATCTGGTATTCAGAACTGGAATGGAACAGATGGCTTGTTTTCTCTCTGGGCCCAGCTGTCTCTGCCCCTTGGATAAATGGAAGCGGAGGTATTTTACTTTCTCCTGGCAGATTTGGGCCTCTTTCTTTGAAACTTTGTAGCCAGCCTTCCATAGGAGGGTAAGGAGCTGCTGCATTCCTTCCATATAGTCCTTCCGTGTTCGCCTGGCCAGCAGCAGATCGTCCACATATTGGAGCAGCGTACAGCCATACTGGTCTGCTGGGAAGGCCTTTAAGTCAGAGGCTAATGCTGTGCCGAAAATGGTTGGGGAGTTTTTGAACACCTGTGGCAATCTAGTCCAAGATAATTGGCCTTTGTCACCATTTTCAGGATTTTCCCATTGAAAAGCAAAAATCAGCTGACTCTGAGGGGTCAATCAGATACAAAAGAAAGCATCTTTGAGGTCTAAACAGGTAAAGAAGGCAGCTTCTATGGGGATAAGACTCAGGAGAGTGTAGGGGTTGGGGACAACTGGGTGTAAAGTAATGGTGGCATGGTTTTCTACCCGTAAGTCCTAAACCAGCTGGTAATCATCTGTCCCCAGTTTCTGAACTGGCAGTAATGGCATATTCCAAGACAGCTGACAGGGCCAGAGGATCTCATATTTTAAAAGTCTTTCCAGGTGCTTTTGGATTCCAATCTGCACCTTGCGAGGGATGAAATACCGTTTCTGATGGGTGGGTCTGGCTCCCAGCTTTAGCTTCACTATTACTGAGGGTATGTTACAGGCCAGTCTTGTGAGGATTATCCTCAGTCCATACTCCGGGCACCTTAAAGGGGAGTTCAGGTTTCTGTTGGGGCTCTTCTATGAGACTATAAAGTCATCATTCCTCTCCCCAGGGAACTTTCAGGGTATTAATTTTTGCTTCAGGGTTCCTCAGGGTTAAAGTTGCCTGGCCATCAGAGTGGAAAGTTATCTGGGCTTGCAGCTTTCCCAAGAGGTCCTGACCCATTAGAGCCACTGGACAGTCCAAAAGGTATAGGAATTAATGGACAATTTCAGGCCCTCTGAGATTACATCACTAGGGCTATGAAAAGGGACAACAAGCCCAACCACCCATGACCCCTAAAATAGTGACCTGTCTGGATGATAGGGGGCCCACTGGTTGGGTTACTACAGAATGCTCTGCCCTGGTATCTACCATGAGGTCAAGGGGCCAACCCCCAACAGTCATTCGGACCATAGACTCCTTTAGGGGCCTAGCAAAATGGAGCCGGTCTGTCCTAATCTTCTCCATAGTTCTCCATGGCAGCTAGGCCAATGAAATTGTTCTTGGGAGTCACATGGTTGGGGCACAGGCTGGTGTTGACCTGAACCACCTGACAGCTTCCTCTTCCTTGGGGAATTGGATGAAAATTTTCCAGCTCCGGACATTCATTTTTCCTGTGCCCCTCTCAGAAACTGCGTGCATTGGTTCCACTCCAATCTCATCATTAGGTAGGGTGGCCCTTCTTGCTGGCCCCCTGCTTGCCTTGGCCTCGGCCTCACCCTGGTGGAGCTCCCTGGAAGCCTCGCTCTGCCAAAAGGTCTGCCCCCCTTCAGGCCTCTTGGTCTCAGTTGACAAATACCTTTGTCACAACCTCTATCAGCTGGTTAGCATTCATCTCAGCAAAGCCCTCTAACTTTTGTACCTTGTGCAGGATGTCTCCCTGAGCCTGACCAACAAAGTGGCATTAATCATTCACTGGTTTTCAGCTGCCTCTGGGTTGAAGGGAGTGTAGAGATGGAACACTTTGCATAGCCTCTCATAAAATTGGCTGGGGCTCTCTTCAGGGCCTTGGAGTACCTCTGAGGTTTTGCTCATGTTCATGGCCTTTTCCCCTCCTTCCTTCATACCACCTAAAAGGGCCTCTTGATAACACTCAAGTATTTGAAATTCATGGTCATCATTAGGGTCCCATTGGGGGTTTTCCTCAGGTTCCTCAGACAGAATGGGTTCTCTCCACCCCAGTCAGCACGTTGAGGGAGCTGTTGCTTGGGTCAGCATGATTCTGTAGCTGTTTTCTAGACAGACCTTTATCCAAGGTGGGTGAGAGAAGACTACAGTCAACATTAACTTACCAACAGTCATCATAGGGAAACTACTCAGGATGGCCTGGATCCCCCACAATGACATCAAACACCTTATTAGCTAGTCTGTCATCTAGTGACCCCTCAGAGGGTCACCCCACCCCAAACGAAGGTCAATCTACTTCACAGAGGGTCCAAAGCTTTCTGAGAGTCAACTTAATACCATAATTCCCTGAATATCCCTTTTTGAAATTTTTTACCATGCACTCTAGGGGGATAAACTTACTCTGATTGCCATCCATTTCCACCCACTAAAATAAGACACTCACACACAAGACAGGAAGAAAGAGGGATGGATACTTGCTCCATCCATCTCCAGCCATATCCCTCACGGCGATATTTCAGGTGCCTTCTGGCAATAGGTGAATTGGTATAAACCCCCTACCAGGTTTTGGTCCCATTATAAGACTTACTCCTGCCATTTAGCAGGCCCACAAATCTATTCCCACTGTTTAGCTGTGTGACGGTTGTCGCCAGAACCAAATCAGGACTACTGAACTTGCTTCACCACTAGGTAATGTCTCATTCACTCACATTCACACGTCTTCAAACCTTCACCCAGCACCTTAGAGCAACTCTGGGAGGTGATCAGGCTCCCCTTCTGCCTCTTAGGGGCAGGTCTACTAAATCGATCCCTGATTCTTACCAGTCTGACAGGCAGCACTCCCCTGGTTGATTTCTGGGCCTCACTGAGTTCCTTTGTTCTCCCAGGGTCCTTGCCTCAGCACGCTGGAAGGGCTAGTCCCCTATGGATCAACTGGTCCACTGGCGCCAGGTGAGCTCACCTCTCCTGGCATTCCAAGGGTCATACCCTGGAAACAAGGGAGGAAAACACAGTCTCCACCTCTCAGTTCCTGGCCCATGCACCAGAAATGTCACAGAAATCTTTCACAGAGAGATAGACAGATGGAACACTGAGACTTCTTTGCCAGAAAGTAGCATTTATTCATGCTGGCACTGGCTCAGCGGATTCACATCCAAAGGCTAAGGCCCAAACACACTGGGGCATTGCCTTACATGCATTGTAACCTCCTTAGTCTCCCTTACAAGGCAATATTTTTGGTATAGTACATTTGATTGGATACTTTATAGCTCGGGACTACAGTTAGCCCTACTTGTCACATATTGATTGGTTTTTCACAATCTTCTCATTTGCATGTCCTGTTTGTCGATTGGTCCACAGAGTTATGTTTCTTATTGGTTCCTGCCAGAAGTTTAAACATGTAGCCCACCAAAGTAAAAGCCCGCGAAAGAGGTAGCACAAAGAAACAGGAAGTATTTATTTCCCTTTTTGCAGTTTAGAAGGGCCCCTGCCCCTGTTGTAGTTGATGAACCGGCATACACTCATTATGAGTCATCACATAGACAGAGCTTTAAAAGGTGTGTTTCGATGGACATATCTATTTTCTATGAAAGTATAGTCTCATAATTTTAAATATGAATATTCACATGAAGGGGGAATAAAATATGTAAAGCAAGAATCAACTACAAGTTAAGTGAGATGAGCATATTTTTGTTGACTTAAAGAGAACAGTTTGAATCTATATTGAAAAGAATTTAACATTGTAATGTAACAAGCTTTTATAACATGGCTTTAAAAACTGCTAAGGATTCATTGAAAGACCAGATATACTAGTAGTAAATTGAGTATATGGAGTGAGACAGTAGTCCTCAAAACATTTTCCCTCTGTACTCCCTAAAATTTTCAAGAAATTTGAAAACTCAAATACTCTCTGATGCCAACATGTTTGAGTTGACATCTAAAGAATTTCAACATAAGGTTAAATATTTGCAAAGGATGTTATTTACAATAGTTTATAACATTGGTGTCATAGATGTCTTTTAAATAAATTAAAGGAAATTAAAATACCACACTAAACTGATAAACACTGTAGTACAGTATTTTTTTTAATAAGTAAGCTACTTCCTAGTAGTGAAGATTTGTTTTTTCTTTTTGAATTTATATTTCTATTCCACTTTCTATACAATATTTGTTTTCCAATGTAATATATTGCTAGACTTGAAATTATTTTATTCATCATCCTATCATATTTCTCTGCAACCAAAAAAGTATGTCTATTTAAAAATTTTTCTTTAAGCCAGGCTCGGTGGCTCAGCCTGTAATCCCTCGCCTTGGGAGGCTGAGGTGAGTGGATTGCCTGAGCCCGCGGGTTCGAGACCCACCTGGGCAACTTGGTGAGACCTCATCTCTACAATAAATCAAAAAATTAGCCGGGTGTGGTAGCGCACACCTGTAGTTCCAGCTACTTGGAAGGCTGAGGCGGAAGGATCGCCGGAGCCCAGCGGGTCGAGGCTGCGGTGGCCGGGAGCGGCTACTGCACTCCAGTCTGGGCGACAGTGAGACTCCAAGTCAAAAACAAATAAAATAAAATAAAATAAAAAATGAAAAGGCTGCAT
>CAUYQG010151043.1:0-22103 GCA_963574415.1 Tarsius wallacei | reverse complement strand
GAGAGTCTTACAATAATCTATGTTTTTTGACTTGCCACAAGCCACACTTATGCTCCAACTACATTATCTCTGGACTTCCTAGCTTGGCCAATGTTCTAAGGGCGGAGACTATTTACACCCAAAACAACATAATCCCAACATGATGACATTATCCTGTAAAAAAGTCCCCGTAACCCGCCAATATAAAATATCAAAATTATAAAACTATAAAGCTTCTCATTAAACAACTCTACTTAAAACAAAACTTATATCCCATATCAACTAATACATATTATAACCTTTCTAACAAATTTAACTCTTTACAAACTTAACTTCCTTATTCAAATTATCCAGGGAAACAGGTTATCTCCATAACAAAGTCTCTGGGGGTTTGGAGCAGTCTTTGTGTGGAAGAATGTGTATCTGGGGTCCCTTCCACACCTGGGCAGACAGGTGCAGACGTTCCTTTTTTCATGGATGAGGTTTTTGGTCTTTCAGGTCCCCTTAGTAATTTCCTCTTGTCGAATTCCTTCATTGTCTTCCTATTTGGAACATTTTATTTCTAAGGAAAAAAACAGCTTGGAAGAAACTGATGTTTTTCAGGCCTCAAGGTAGTTTCGGTTGTTAGATAAAATCTGTTTTACTCAATTAAATTCTACATCTAAACTCTTTAATTTCTTATATACTAAAACTTTAATATGTATCCCAAACCCTGAAAAACAAACTTATAAATCAACTACATACACCTTAATATAAACTTTCACTGACACTTAAATCTTATGCCTACGATTATAAACTTATAGAACCTTATGTCTAAACACCATAACTACAACTACAAATAAGTAAAAATGTTCAAAACAATTCTTTGCTTAAACAGAATCAGAAACTTCTTTTTACCAGGTATTAGTCACAAATCCTATCCCTGTCAATCTGGTGGGCCTCCAAGGCTGGCTCCCAACACTAACACAAGGTAATTTTCAGTAATCTCCAGTAATCAAATTGAAAGGGATACTGAGCAGGATGAACAACAAAGATGCATGACTATGCACATCTTCATGGATGAAAATCCAAAAAGTTTCCAAAGAGACAAAATGCTGTCATCTGTGAGTCAAGCTAGATTCACCCTCCTCATTATTAAAAACCAAATAATAAATATGGGGAAAGATAACTTTCAATCCATTATTATATACAAAACCAAATTTAGAAATTAAATGTTAATATAATCAGATGAGAACATGGGCAGTACCTTGTCTCTATGTTCTGACACTTCTAATTTTAAATACCATTCTAGGGAGAAAAGAATAGAAAATCACGCTTTTACTTTAAATTGGAAATGAATAAGACAATTCAGAAGTGTCTACGTTTATCTGGAAATGACCAAAGCAATCTTTCTGTAATTGTGTACAACAGAAATTTAAGAACAAAGTTAAATTGTAGAGTTACTTTTCCTCTTTTTGTGCCTCTGAGTATGTGACTTGTAAAATTCATATCTATTAATATGACCATTACCAACAGCAATTATTTTTGAATGTTTATTATCCACCACTACTTTGTTTTATCCCTATGTATATAATCATCTTGAACATTCATAAATTTAATGGAATTTAGGTATTATTCTTTTCAGTTTTTCAATGACAAACTAAGGTTTGGAAACAATAAGTAATTTTCCAAAAGTCATACGTTTGGTGACAGCTGGCAAAGTTGAATTACAACCAGGTTTTTGTGACTCTCAAACTCATTGTCTTAAAAGTTATTTTAAAATCTGACCAATGTCCAACTAATTATCCTCAACAAATAATGCACAGAACTCCCTTGACCTCCCAACATTCAGCACTTGTTTTACTATCCACATTTTTTTTTGATGGAAATAATTAAAATATTTTCAATTCTGTACCTTCTTGGTATTATCCTTTTAAATTTTTTCCCTAAAGCTACATGACTCATCTCTTCAAAATCTCTTCTTTGCTGAAACCTAGAGGAGAGAAAGGCTGTTTTCAATTAGTCCTAGCATTCCCTGTTCTCTACTGATAAGACTGTAATGAATAAGTACCTGTGTAGGGGCATTCAGAGTTGACTGACTTCATACCCAAGGGCATCTTATACTGTCAAAAGCTTCCACAAAATCCTGGAAAAGCGCTTAAAGGAAAATTTTAAGTACTAGTGGAAAAAAGATGGAAGGATATTTCAGAGAAAGAGAAATTGTTGTTTTCTACTAATACACGTAAAAACTGAACTTCATGAAGCTCAACCAACATGTTTCTAATAATGATTATAGGCCACTCCTGGCTTTCATCTTTTTTTTTTTTTTTTTTTTTTTTAGTTGGAGTCTCATTCTGTCACCCAGACTGGAGTGCAGTGGCCGCTCCCGGTCACCGCAGCCTCGACCTGCTGGGCTCTGGCGATCCTTCTGCCTCAGTCTTCCGAGTAGCTGGAATTACAGGCATGCGCTATCATGCCCGGCTAATTTTTTTTATTTCATTGTAGAGATGAGGTCTCACCAAGTTGCCCAGGCGGGTCTCGAACCCGTGGGCTCAGGCAATCCACTCACCTCAGCCTCCCAAGGTGCGGGATTACAGACTGAGCCACTGAGCCCAGCTAGCATATATTTTCAAAAGGTTACCTTTTGAGTCTTTTATCTAATATATGTGTGTATGTACACACACACACACACACACACACACACACACACACACACGTATATATGTGAAATATATACATAGGGATAGTGATTATATGAAGTGAGAAATATATATACATGTATTTTCTACGTCTGATATCTATAAGTGATATCTATCTATATCAGATATAGAGCATACAGAAAAGAACAAAGAAGAAATAAAATCATTAAATTGTGAACATTTCATTGTGAATGTGTATTTGGGGTAACACTATACATAATTATTTGTAGCTTGCTTTTTTTCTTTTTTTGAGTCAGAGTCTCACTCTGTCACCCAGGCTAGAGTGCAGTGGCACACTTACAGGCACCACAGCCTTGTCCTGCTGGGCTCAGGAGATCCTTTCACCTCAGCCTTCCAAGTAACTAGAACCACAGGCATGTGCCACTACACCCAGCTAATTTTTTGATTTATTATAGAGATGAGGTCTTGCCATGTTGCTCAGGCTGGTCTCAAACCCATGGGCTCAGGCAGTCCTCTCACCTCCGCCTCCCAAAGTGCTGGGATTACAGGTGTGAGCCATCATGCCCAGCCACTCGTTAAATATTCCTTATAATTTTTAATGACTTTAATTGTGTTATGCTGCAGTTTATTTAATCATTCTCATGCTTACATACTAATTTCCGAATTTTAGATATAATTAGACACCTTATAGAGAAGACTATGACTTGGTTTTTTTTGTTGTTTTTTTTGTTTTTTGAGTTGGAGTCTCACTCTGTTGCCCAGACTGGAGTGCAGTGGCCGCTCCCGGCCACCGCAGCCTTGACCTGCTGGGCTCCAGCGATTCTTCCGCCTCAGCCTTCCAAGTAGCCGGAACTACAGGCATGCGCTACCATGCCCGGCTAATTTTTGATTTATGGTAGAGATGAGGTCTCACCAAGTTGCCCAGGCGGGTCTCGAACCCGCGTGCTCAAGCAATCCACTCACCTCAGCCTCCCAAAGGCGCGGAATTACAGGCTGAGCCACCGAGCCCGGCTCACTTTGACTTTTCATGAATATTTTATTAGGACAAATTTCCAAATGTGGAATTACTGGACTGGAAGGGATAAACATTTATTTTTAAGGCTTTTGATATCGTTCTTCAATACAGTGCTACCTGTAATGAGTAAGAGTGCCCATTTCCCCAAATTCTATTAATACTGACTACCTTGTATATTTTATCTTTAGTATTATTGTGGTCATTAGGCTATTTGTTTACTAGGTTTAGGAAGGATTTTTTTTTTTTTTTGAGTTGCAGTCTCACTCTGTCACCCAGGCTGGAGTGCAATGGCACACTCACGGCCCCCACAGCCTCGACCTGCTGGGCTCAGACAATCCTTCCACCTCCATCTTCCAGGTAGCTGGAACCAAGGGCATGTGCTCCCATGCTCTCACCAAGTTGCCCAGGCTGGTCTCTAACCCCTGAGCTCAGGCAGTCCTCTCGCCTCGGCCTCCCAAAGTGCTGGGATTACAGACTTGAGCCACTTTGTCCGGCCAGGAAGGATTTAAAAAAAAAAAAACTTGTTTTCATTACAAATTATTATGGAGCTGGTTCAAAGGAAGTTTGTTAATTAATTAATTAATTTTTTGAATTGGAGTCTCACTGTCACCCAGCCTGGAGTGCAGTGGCATGCACACGGCTACCACAGCCTTAACCTGCTGGGTTCAGGCAATCGTTCTACCTCAGCCTTCCAGGTAGCTGGAACTGCAGGCACACATTACCATGCCCGGCTAAATTTGTGATTTAGTGTAGAGACAAGGTCTCACTACGTTGTCCAGGCTGGTCTTGAACCCCTGGGCTCAGGCAGTCCTCTTGTCTTGGTCTCCCAAAGTGTTGGGATTAGAGGCATGAGCTACTGCACTCAGCCTGAAGTTAGTTTATTTTTAAAGTCTTTCTTTTCAGAGAAGGAACTGGTTAATTGACAAAACCAGACACAGATTTATGTCTTTAAAACACCATAGCCTTAAAAATAATTTTGATGGAAAATTGGCAGAATATATGGTTTGGTATTTAACAGAGCAGATGGAATGTCAGCAGCTGTTGTTCATGTATTTAGACCTGCACATTTTCCATTATAGAAGATTTTTGAAAAATCATGTGCCCATATTTGGAATCAGAAGACAAATGTGCTGGTTGGCAGCTTTACCTTGCTGCGTTATAACCTGTTTTAGTTGCTTTTTTCGATGAATGCCAAGCTGCCAAAAAATTACCCTGCATAAAGAGCCCTGGGGGAAAAATAGATATGACCTTCATGCAAAAGAGGATCTTTGTTCCTTAATGCTCTGGTTACAAATGATGGGTGCATACTCAAAATAAAGCCTTATCTGAATCCTACTGACTAAGAATACTTTTTCTTATAATGTCCCCTTTGCTACTTTTTAGGATATCAGTGCAATGGAAGAAGAAAAGGATCAACTCATTAAGAGAGTAGAACGTTTGAAGAAAAGGGTAAGGCAAGAATTAGCACTGTAAGACTTTGGCCCCAACTCCTAAGGACTTGCAGAGATTTAGGAATGCAAATAAAGATTAAGCCAGACATGGGTGTACATCTGAGGATGGACTCAAATAACATTGACGGAAAGGGAATCTCCTTAGGCAGTAGCCCAAAACTTTTAAGGATCTGGAGTCTAGAGCTTTACTGTCATCTCTAAGGAGTATTGTTTACCAAAAGGAAATGATAAGTGGATGTCTGAGTCACGTGACATGCTAATTTTTTTCTCAAACCTGACAGTAACATGTACTGCTTATTCCCTTACTGTAGGTGGAGACAGTTCAGAATCATGAACGGATGCTTAAAATAGCAAGGCAACTTCGAGTTGAAAAAGAGAGAGAAGAATTTCTTGCACAACAGAAACAGGAACAAAAAAATCAGGTAACCACAAAAAAGCTTATATTCTCAGGATGAAAGAAATAGTTCTTTCTGATAATTCAAAATGTAAAGAAGAAGAATTTTAGAATTGTAGAAGTTCACGTTTCCCTTTATTAACATGATAGAATACTGTTTTAGTTAAGAGTAGTATTTTGTGGTACCAACGGCAAAAACAATAGTACCTTTTGTGTTTTATATTCTGTTTGTATCTATATACTGTCTTTTAGCCTATGCTTAGTTCATGTCGTTCCAACATTACGGAAGATTTACTGTAATGGTAAGTAGTCAGATGAACTGCTAATAAAACTTAACCTCCAGGTTGCCTGAGCCCAGGGGTTTGAGACCAGCCTGGGAAACTTGATGAGACCTCGTCTCTACAATAAATCAAAAAATTAGGCAGGCATGGTGGCATGTGCCTGTAGTTACAGCTACTTGAAAGGCTGAGGCTGAAGTATCACCTAAGCCCAGCAGGTTGAGGCTGTGGTAGCCATGACCATGCCACTCCATTCCAGCCACTAACCTGGGCAACAGAGTGAGACTCCAACTCAAAAACATCAACAAAAAACTTCTAGAATCTTTAAAGGCTGTCCATAGATTCTGAGGCTATATGAACATCTTTTTTTTCCCCACTGATCACAGTACCCTCTACACTTTACTCCAGTGGCAAATAAATAAATTATAAAAGGGCTCAAAATCACTCACACTCCATGGTTTTGTTTTTTTTTTTTGAGTTGTAGTCTCACCCTGTCGCCCAGGCTGGAGTGCAGTGACACACTCATGGCCACCGCAGCATCGACCTGCTGTGCTCAGGTAATCCTTCCGCCTCAGCCTTTCAAGTAGCTGGAACTACAGGCGCACACTACCATGCCCAGCTAATTTTTTGATTTTATTGTAGAGACGAAGTCTCACCAAGTTGCCTGGGCTGGTCTCAAACTCACGGGCTCAGGCAATCCACTCATCTCGGCCTCCCAAAGGGCTGGGATTACAGGCTGAGCCACTGAGTCCAGCCTCACACTCCATGCTTTTTAACTTTGCCTTAAAGAAAAAACATAATTTGGCCAGAAATTACTTTTATTTATTAAAAATTTATCTTAAAATCTGAGTAGACTTGTACATTAAAATATATTTTTCAAATCAGCTTCTTTTACTATTACATTGGCAGTTTGATGTTTGGCTCTGTTGAAACTTGACTTGGCATTGAAGTAGTTTCACTGCAGTAGTAAGCAGCACTGCCTAAGTCCTGAATGGTTACTTAGCATCGGTTTCTGATTCTGAGGCATCACTGGGAGAATGCTAACCTTCCTTAGCATTAAGAAAACCATGTTCTACCAAGAAAAGCTTGGTGTATATATTTCTTTAACAAATATCTTTCCTTAATCACAAAATTCAATAAATAAGTAAAGAAAAAATTTCTGAAAGCTTTTTAAAAAAATTTACATGAAAAGGTATTGAGAAAACCAGTTAAATTTTGGGCTTAATATGGGAATTTTCTTAGTTCTTATTATTTGTTCCTTTTATATCATAGGAATTATAGGAAATTCGTATTTTCCATTGCTTGCCTATGTAAGAGGTAAGCTTCAACAGACTAAGCAAATAATAGATCTAATTTATTTTAAAGCTATTTCATGCAGTACAGAGATTGCAAAGAGTACAAAACCAGCTGAAAAGTATGCGCCATGCTGCAGCAGATGCAAAGCCTGAAAGTAAGTGGAAATTATTATATGGTATAAGGGGATTAGAAACTATGAATTTAAATCGGGATCTTTCTAAAAGCAATCAGTTAATGGGTATTAATTACTGCCAAGTGATTCTCAGTATTTTGGACCATTATTTCCTAGCTGGCGAATGAGAGCCCTGATGAAGACATCTTTGGCTTTTCACCTAATGTTTTAAAAAATTTGTATTCAGTTTTTCAGTCAGAGAGTGAAGGTGATGATAATGATGGTGGAGGGAGGCTCTCGGTGTGTATGTACATAAAGTATTTAGCATGGTGTTGTGAAAAAGATAGATGGAAAAAATGTGAATCATCGTTTTAAAGCTGGGGCTATAAAGAAAAAGAGTAAAATGCTATATTCTTAAAACTGAGTGCTTCTCATGTTCTGGTTTGTAGGATAATAGTACTAATGATGGGGATATCCCTGGTTCTGTTCTTATATTAGCTTTAGACAGAGGATGAAGAGTTCTAATAACCCAGATTATACCACCAAACCCATGCTAGGCATTTTAAAAGTGTTTTTGCTCATCCAAAGGTAGACCACGCAAACTGAAAGAACAATGCAAAGCTCTCATTTATAATGAAGAAACAATTCAATGTAAATATCCAACTGATAGATTAATTCATCTTTCTATACTAATCTGTGTATTCTGTTAGGTATGATACATAGAATGATTGTAACAAAAAAAACATTTACAAGTTTTGGTGACAATGTGGATAAATTAGAACCCTCATACACTACTTGTGGGAATGTAAAATGCAACTGCTTTGGAAAACAGTTTGGCAATTCTTCAACATGTTAAACATAGTTACCATATGAGCCAGCATTTCCATTTCTATGTGAATAACCAAGAGAATCAAAGACATGGTCACATAAAAAGTTGAACACAAATGTTCATGGCAGTATTGTCCATACTAGTCAAAAAAGGAAACAACCCATCTATCTCTAAACTGATGACTGCATTAACAAAATATTATATATCCATACAATGGAATATTATTCTGTCACAAAAGAAATGAAGCACTGGGCTGGGTGCAGTGGCTCACGCCTGTAATTTCAGCACTTTGGGAGTTCGAAGCAGGATGATTGCTTGAGTTTAGAAGTTCAAGACCAGCCTGGGCAACATAGTGATACCTTGTCTCTACAAAAAAATTTAAAAAATTAGCTGGGCATGGTGGTGTGAATCTGTAGTACCAGCTACTTGAAAGTCTGAGGTGGGAGGACTGCATGAACCCAAAAATTTGAGGCTGTAGTGAGTCATGATCATGCTTATTGCACTCAAATTTCTGGGCTCAAGCAGTCCATCTGCATCAGCCTCCCGAAGTGCTGGGATTACAGGCATGAGCCACTGTGCCTGGCCGATGTTTTTTAGATTTGATGTAGGGCTCCTATGCACCTTTACGGTAAAAAATTAGGATGAATCTTCAAAGTAAATCTGATAAATTTTAATAATTACAGCTGCTTAAAATTAACATCTGGCCGGGCACGGTGGCTCACACCTATAATCCTAGCACTTTGGGAGGTGGAGGTGAGAGGATTGCTTGAGCCCAGGGTTCGAGACCAGCCTGAGCAACTTGGGGAGACCTCCTCTCTACAATAAAATCAAAAAATTAGCTGGGCATGGTGGCGTGCACCTGTAGTTTCAGCTACTTGGAAGGCTAGGGCAGAAGGATCGCCTGAGCCCAGCAGGTTGAGGCTGTGGTGGCCTTGAGCGTGCCACTGCACACCAGCCTGGGCGACAGTGAGACTGACTCAAAAAGAATTTTTTTTTTTTTTTGAGTTGGAGTCTCGCTCCGTCGCCCAGACTGGAGTGCAGTGGCCGCTTCCGGCCACCGCAGCCTCGACCTGCTGGGCTCCGGAGATCCTTCCGTCTCAGCCTTCCGAGTAGCCGGAACTACAGGTGCGCGCTACCACGCCCGGCTAATTTTTTGATTTATTTGTAGAGATGAGGTCTCGCCTGCGCGGGATTACAGGCTGAGCCACCGAGCCCGGCTAAATTTTTTTTTTTTTTTAAGATTAGAAAATATAGTTTATTTAAAGTAAATTAGTGAGAGAGAGAGAAGATTCACCTCTCACCTCCCCAAGGTGGGGGAGGGGATCAAAACCAGGAAGTATGGCGACAGCCATAGCTCAAAGAGCATGTGGCCACAGCAGAGTCTAGCAAGGCAATGGCCTCAAAAAGAAAATTAACATCAGTAAGCAATTTGTGTAGGCCTACTCTTGCTAAGCAATTATTAGAACTTACCATTAATACTGAATTTTTAGAAATAGATACAAGAATTGTAAGATTTAATATGCAAAAAAAATTGATTAGCAATTTGATAAAATTTAAAATGTTAACCTGAACATGTGTTTCTGCAATCAATTTTATTAGGTTCAGTGTTTCTTTTTTTTTTTGAATTGGAGTCTCACTCTGTCACCCAGGCTGGAGTGCAGTGGCACACTCACGGCCCCTGCAGCCTCGACCTGCTGGGTTCAGGTGATCCCTCCACCTCAGCCTTCCAAGTAACTGGGACTACAGACACATGCCACCATGCCTGGCTAAGGTTCAGTGTTTCTTGCTATTATATTTTAATTCTGGTAATTAAATAGAATATCCAACGATATTTATAGTACTATTAATGTTTCTTTTCTTTTTTTTTTCTTTTGAAGTGAAATCTCACTCTGTTGCCCAGGCTGTGGTACAATGGTACGATCATGGCTCACTAAGTTTTTCTGTTTTTAGTCTCTTTTGTTATATTGGTTTAAAATATGAGTATGTTATATTGGTTGAAAGTATGAGTATATTGGTTTAAAGTATGAGTATGAGTATGAGGCAGAGGCAGAAGATTCACCTGAACCCAATAGGTCAAGACTGTGGTAGCCATGAGCATGCCAAAAAAAGAAAGACAGTACTATGTCTACATTGAGGGAGAGTGGTTGTGTAGAGTGGTTGTGTATTTATATGCTGAAAGAAAGAGTAGCACAAGTGAAAATTTGAAGATTCAAGAGGAAAATGTAGAATGTTCTCCACACGTTGCACTGGATGTTCAATAGAAATTACCACAATATGTTAGCTGTTGGCATATCAGACTCCACTCAGCTAAACTCCAGGCTAGTCACCAAATCTTAATTGGTCTTTGTATTTGCAGGTGCTAACAAACACTAAATTGCACATGACAAACATCCAACAAATACCAGCAGGGACCCCCCAAAAAACAGAATTTATTTATAAAAAATTGTGTATTTATTCTAACATGTTTAAACTTAAGTCACCTTAAAGGTACTCTCTGTTTGATGCAATATGCCTATCAAGATGCTTTTTCCACTGCTGAAAATAGTTCTTGGACTTGTCAAATTTTTTTTTTTTTTTTTTGAATAGGAGTCTCACTCTGTTGCCCAGGCTGTAGCGCAGTGTCATGCTCACAGCCACCACAGCCTCAACCTGCTGAACTCAGGCGATCCTTCTGCCTCAGCTTTCCAAATAGCTGGAACTATAGGCATGCACTACCATGCCCAGCTAATTTTTTGATTTATTGTAGGGACGAGGAGGTCTCTCCAAGTTGCCCAGGCTGGTCTCAAACCCCTGGGCTCAGGCAGTCCTCTTGCCTCAGCCTCCCAAAGTGCTGGGATTACAGGCGTGAGCCACCACACCTGGCTGAACTCCTCAATTTTGATGCCTTTTACTGCTTCTGCTGTTTTTTTTTTGTTTTTTTTTTCCACATCTTGTACATTAGCAAAACGCTTCCCTTTGAGGGCTTTTTTCCTCGGAGAAACAAATAAACAAAAAGTCACTTGGGGTAAGATCAGGTAAATAGGGAGAGTGAGGCATGGGGGTCATGCCATTTTTGGTCAAAAACTGCTAAACACCCAGAGCAATGTGGGTAGGTGTGCTCGTAAATCACCCATCATGAAATGGGCAAACATGTTGAAAGAATCTCAAAAAAAACCTCACTGAAGCTGAATGCAGCCTCTCACAACTGCTTGCTGATACACTGATACCGATAGGTTCCTAGAGCACTTACCTAGTGGGGAAACCTGTACTACAAAGGGTATGCCCTCCAAAAAAAAAAAAAAAAGCCAGGAGAGGTGGCTCATGCCTGTAATCCCAGCACTTTGGGAGGTGGAGGCAAGAGGATTACCTAAATCCAGGGGTTCAAAACCAGCCTGGGCAACTTGATGAGACCTTTTCTCAACAATAAATAAAAAAAGGCCGGGTGTGGTGGTTCAAGCCTATAATCCCAGCACTTTGGGAGACCAAGGTGAGGGGATTGCCAGAATCCATGGGTTCAAGAACAGTCTGGGCAACTTGACAAGACCTCATCTCTACAATAATTCAAAAAATTAGCCAGGTGTGGTAACACGTGCCTGTAGTTCTAGCTACTTGGAAGATTGAGGTGGAAGGATCACCTGAGCCCAGCAGGTTGAGGTCCAGCCTGGGCAACAGAGTGAGACTCCAACTCAAAAAAAAAAAAAAAAAGATAATTCCAGTTTTTTGGGTCCTCCCTTGTATTCTGCTAAGTAGTTGGGAGCTGAACCCCAAGTAGGAAGAAAATTATCTTTTCCACAGGTAGGAAGGGAAACTATAGAAAAAAATGGCTGAAAATATAGATAAAAATAAGATATGCATGTGATTGCATATATATATAGTGGATGAACTGGAAACAGGGAACAGGAAGTTAAGTAGTTTCTGCTTTGTTGACATCCTTCTGAGAAGTGGAAAAGTCATAAGGGTTGTGTTCAGCAGCCTAGGAAAAGAGTAAATTAAAAAGATGTTTAATTGATCCAGGTATTTAGTTTAATAAGATATGAAGTATTTTCAGTATGACAGTGTAATTTATGTTTTTGCAGAGTAACAGTTATAACATTTACTGAAGTTCATTCATCTTTATACTCTTCACATTCATGAGATTTATTACATAAAAGAAGACACTCATTTGATTATAGTAGGATCCATGAGATGTTTTCAGAGAGTTTTCAATTAAAAAGTTCACCGAAATTTTAGTGACCTTAATTTTAATTTCTCTAGAATTTTAAAAGATAATTTTTTAAAAACTTTGCATAGAAGCATATGACTAGTTTTCGCTGGACGTGATAGTTCACACCTGTAATCTCAGCATTTAGGCAGGCAGAAGTGAGAGGATTGCCTGAACCCAGGGATTCGAGACCAGCCTGGGTAACTTGGCGAGACTTCATCTCTACAATATATTAAAAAATTAGCTGGGGGTGGTGGCATGTACCTGTAGTTCCAGCTACTTGGAAGGCTGGGGTGGAAGAATAGCCTGAGCCCAGCAGGTCAAGGCTGCGGTGGCCGTGAGTGTGCCACTGCACTCCAGCCTGGGCCACAGAGAGACTCTTAACTCAAAAAACCCCAAAAAACATATGACTGGTTTTCAAGATCTAAGTTAAGCTTTTTAAGAGAAGAATTAAAAATTTGATAGAAACTCTGTTTTTGTGGTTTCTAGCAGCTTAACTGAGGTAAAATTGGCATATAATAAACTGCACATATTTAAAGTGTATTCTTGATTAGTTTTGACATGTTTATACGTTGGTGAGACCATCAACCTTTAATCAAGAAAAATATATCCATCTCCCCCAAACATTTCCATGTGTCTCTTTGTAATGTCTCATTTTTGCCTCTCTCTGCACCTCTACCCCTCCCAGGTAACCATGAATCTGCTTTTTGTCACTATAGATCAGTTTGTATTTTCTAGAATTAGAAACTTTTTTTTTTTTTGAGTCATAGTCTCACTCTGTCACCCAGGCTAGAGTGCAGCGGCATGCTTACAGCCACCGCAGCCTCGACCTGCTGGGCTCAGGCGATCCTTCCGCCTCAGCCTTCCAAGTAGGTAGAACTACAGGCATGTGCCATCATGCCTAGCTAATTTTTCTTGATTTATTGAAGAGATGAGATCTCATCAAGTTTGCCTAGGCTGGTCTCGAACCCCCAGGCTCAGGCAATCCTCTCACCTCTGCCTCTCAAAGTGCTGGGATTACAGGTGTAAGCCACCATGCCTGGCTAGAAACATTTTTTAATACAGAAAATATTATTTAAGACATTCACTGCATTTTATTTTTTTTGAATTGGAGTCTCACTGTTGCCCAGACTGGATTGCAGTGGCACAATCAGAACTCACTGCAACTTCAACCTCCTGGGCTCAGGTGATTCTTTCACCTCAGCCTCCCAAGTACCTGGGATTATAGGCGCATACCCCCATGCCTGGCTAATTTTTAAAATTTTTTGTAGAGGTGCAGCCCTGCTATGTTGCCCAGGCTGGTTTCAAACTCCTGGACTCAAGCAATCCTCTCCCCTCAGCCTCCCAAAGTGCTGGGATTACAGGTGTGAGCAATCACACCCAGCCAATTTAATACTTTTAAAATTTTATTTTATTTTATTTTACTTTTTGTTGTTGTTGAGTTGGACTCTCACTCTGTCACCCAGACTGGAGTGCAGTGGCCGCTCCCGGCCACCGCAACCTCGACCTGCTGGGCTCCGGCGATCCTTCTGGCTCAGCCTTCCAAGTAGCTGGAACTACAGGCACGCGCCACCACGTCCGGCTAATTTTTTTGATTTATTGTAGAGATGAGGTCTCGCCAAGTTGCCCAGGCGGGTCTCGATCCCGCGGGCCCAGGCAATCCACTCACCTCGGCCTCCCAAAGCTCTGGGATTACAGGCTGAGCCACCGAGCCCGGCTAATTTTAAAGTTTTGAAAACGTTTTAGCCTTTGGTTCCATGCATCTCTAACAGCATGAGGTATATTGAAGAACCTGAAGATAGAAGAGCTAATCATCTAATAGCCAAAGAGGCCAGGATGTAGATTTAATTGGAAACAACATGACTGATTAATTATACTGTGATTTCTTAAACACGTTACCTTCTCTTCCCTTTCCAATCCTGCAAAAAGGAAGAATATTGAAGAAATGAATGGAAAACTTGTGAATGTGCTGTTAATAAAAATTAGGTTGCACAATGGAACTAAAAATAATTTTAAGGCTTTGGACCAGCTTTATTATGCAACTACATATGTAGATTACTTAAACTGGAAACCTACCATTTTAAAAAAGTCAAGCCAGAATTTGCAAATGTGTAATGGAAGGATCTGAAATAAACTTCGTAAAGTTCTCTAAGCTGAGAATTTATAATAAAACCATTATTCACTGAAAATCTGTGTGTATAGTTGTGCATCTACAAAAATGAGAAAGCCATTAATCTTAAAAATATAATTTAAGTTGGCATATAATTATAAACTAATACTTTACAAAATAAAAAATACTAAAACGTGGAAAACCTAAAACATTTATGAATGTAGGTACTTTCTCTATTTTCGATTTTAACTTATGCCTTTAGTAATAACTTCATTGGTTTGAAACTGACAAATGGTATGAATTACCATTTATGAAGTGTTGAAATAGAAATATAAATTGTATCAAAAGCATTGGAAAAGAACAAGAATAAATGATCATTTGTATAAAAGAGCACTTGGGTTAGATTTAAGTGTTGTCATTTGGTTTATGGATTTCTTAAGTACTTAGAAGGCAAAATATGGGTCCATCAATATATCTGACTCTGCAAATCTTATTTTCACATATTGTGAGATATAAGAGAATTAGGTTATAATTTGGAAAAGTCATAGTATCACCTCTAATTACTGAAATATTCTTTCATGCAAATTGTGCATCTTCATTTTCATTTTAATTAACATCAAGATATTTCAATGTCCAATCTTTTATTGAACTATGCTAGATATTATACAGAATATTTTCAACAGATGTGCCCTACTATCCAGGTCTTATATTTAAAACAGTGTATAGCTCAAGCCTGTAATCCCAGCACTTTGGGAGGCTGAGCCCGTGAGTTCGTGACCAGCCTAGGCAACATGGTGAGACCTCATCTCTACAATAAATAAAAAAATTAGCTGGGTGTGGTAGTGCATGTCTGTAGTTCTGGCTACTTGGAAGGCTGAGGCGGAAGGATTACCTGAGCCCAGCAGGATGACGTTGGGGTGGCCGTGAGCATGCCACTGTACTCCAGCCTGGGCAACGGAGTGAGATTCCAACAATAAGTAAATAAATAAATACATACATACATACATACATAAATAGTGTACAGAATATCACTATACTTGTTCTTTTGGACTGAATATTCATTTATTTTACCTTTAAAGGTCTAATGAAGAGGCTAGAGGAGGAGATAAAATTTAATTCGTATATGGTCACTGAAAAATTTCCTAAGGAATTAGAGAACAAAAAAAAAGAATTGCATTTTTTACAAAAAGTGATTTCAGAGCCAGCTATGGGCCATTCTGATCTTCTTGAACTTGAATCTAAGGTAAGTGACAGTCATCTTTTTATAGCTTCTAATTTTATATCATTCCTAGTCCTGTGAAAAGTATGTGAACTGTTTTCTATAGTTCCACTCTTGACTCCTAAATTAACCTGTGCTAAGAATTGGCAGCTTTTACAAGGAATTGTCCTTTATGAGGAATCATAGAATGTTATGCTGTTACTTAATCCACATGATGTTATGAAAGCCTAGTCAACTGATTAGGAAATTAAGTAACTTGAATATATAAATTAATGCATATGAATTGATCCATAGATATGTCTTCATAATATAATCATTTAGACGGTAAATTTTAAAATATTTTATCATAAATTTTTATTTCCAAGCAATTACTATTATAGCAATTTAGTATTTAGAGCTAATGTTTTTTATTAGTCTTTTATTCCCACCTTGGAATTACTAAATTTTGTTGTAAATGGTCTTTGAAACCTGGTATCAGATTATAACATTTTTCTTAGAATTAAAACACTAATCAGATGTATATATTTTTTAAAAATAACAAGTATCATGAAAACCGATTGAAAACTCTTACTTGCTAATCCTCTAATGTGCTTACTATGTGCTTAATAGCTACTACAATTAAATACATAATTCTGACCATTTTACTTTTTTAATTAGATGTTTAGTTAGAAATTATCTGTCCAAGTCAGATTTGGCACGAACTTTATATCATAGAATTCGGGCTAGGATTAAGGTTGGGAAAAACTCTAATATACTGAAGTCATATTTTGTTTTGTTTGGTTTGTTGAGTGACTATATGCTTCTGTTGAATTTATTTAGCTTAATTGTATTTTGGAAAGGTTTAGATTAATGACTAGGATAAATGATAGCTATGAAAGAATCGCAGATCATTAGGACAGGATAGGTTTTTAGGTGTCATTCCAGTCAACTCTTAGCCGGGTTTATGAATTCCTTGTGCTAAATCTCTGGTGAATGTTTGTTCAGATTCACTTTATCACTTTGCAATGACTTGAAAGTCACAACCTAGGTGAGGGGATAACTTCACATTTTTAGAAAGCATCTTTGTGATAATAATTTATAAATACTTTTTGTAAAATACTTTAGGATGATTTAGACATGAATGATTGAATCCATAAATGTAATCAAATTGTATGACTATATATCATGAAATATAAATTGTATTTAAAAGTAATCATAACAATCCACTCATAACTGATGGAAATGTTTTTTCTATCAAAATGCTGATGTTAAGAACTGTAAATTTAAAGCTGGGTTTGGCCAGATGTCACTTAGTTTGTGTAATCATAGGGAGAGTG
This sequence comes from Tarsius wallacei, assembly GCA_963574415.1. Lineage (NCBI taxonomy): Eukaryota > Metazoa > Chordata > Mammalia > Primates > Tarsiidae > Tarsius > Tarsius wallacei. Next base: position 5,285 of record CAUYQG010151043.1, on the reverse strand, counting down.
TTAACATTTTTCACTTTTATACTGTTTCAGATAAATGAAATAAACACACAGATCAATCAGTTGATTGAAAAGAAAATGATGAGAAATGAGCCAATTGAAGGCAAACTGTCACTATATAGACAACAGGTAAGAACACTCTTCACCCACGTATTTAGATCTCTAAGCTTATTTGTGAACCACCAGCTCAATTATTATCTAGGATATCTAGAATAATAGAGCTGGTGGTTCACAAATAAGCTTAGAGTAAGAAGGAAGAAGGAAGTATATAGAATAAATGTTCTTTCATCATTGCTAATCTCCAGATTTTAACAAACAATTAGTAGAAAAGCCACATGTTAAAGTTTGAAATGCAATATGCCTAACAATGCTTAGTTTCTTTAGCATCTGTCAGTTGTGGTGATAGAGCCCCATTCGTGTTTCTATCTGTGAGTGTGAAATTTTATTTTTAAAATGAAAGCTTACCTTAGGTTGTATACATCAAAATATTTATAATCATTAATTATATGTATTAATTATGTATATTAAAAACAGTATGCTTTTTCAGGCTTAAAGTTAGTTTGCAAATGTAGACTAAATTAAATTTTAGTGCTAAAGCATTTATCATTTTGTCCACAACTAAATATGGCTTGGTTTGTGAGGGTATGGATCTTGTTACATATTTCTATAAGGTATTCAAATGAAAGCCATGGCTTATCTGAAAAGAACCCAGGCAGAGGATTTTAGTGTGAAGAGCGTTCTATAACTTCAGAAAATATTAAGCTACATAGCAAAGCATTATTCAAGGACACTATAATTTTTTAAAACCTTCTGAAAATGGAAAATTTCAATAATTACAAAGGTGGAGCACATGGTTCAATAAACTCCATGTGTCCCTAAGCTATAGGAATCATGGCCATTCTTGTTTCATCTCTACTAGCAACCATAACTGGATTGTTTTGAAGCAAATCTTAGACTTCATTATATCACTTTATCTATAAATAGTCCCAAATATCTCTGAAAGATAAAGGCTTTTGGTTCTCTTGTATTTCATAAAGGTGATGATGGGGTTTCACATGTGTGTGTGAGCTGTGCCACCCTTGAACCTTATTATGATGTTGTCATATTACCTGTTTGACATGGAAAAAAGATAAAAGCTTTTAAAAAACTTAACCATGGGCAATCCCCTCGGGTTCCCCTCCACTGTGGGAGCTTTTGTGTCCTCTCAATAAATCCTGCTTTAAAAAAACAAATAACAAAAAACGTAACCACAGCATACCCCACTTCTGAAGAATGTATTAGCCAATTACTTAATTTCAGAAAATATCTAGTAGTCAGGAAATCAGTCAGTGGTTTTTTTGTTTGTTTGTTTGTTTGTCTTTGGTTTTTTCTGAGTTGGAGTCTCACTCTGTCACCCAGGCTGGAGTGCAGTGGCATGCTCATGGCCACCCCAGCATCTGCCTGCTGGGCTCAGGCGATCCTTCCACCTCAGTCTTCCAAGTAGCTGGAACTACAGGTGTGTGCTACCATGCCTGGCTAGTATAGTTTTCACTAAGTTGCCCAGGCTGTTCTCGAACCCATGGGCTCAGGCAGTCCTCTCGCCTTAGCCTCCCGAAGTGCTGTAATTATAGGCTTGAGCCACCGTGCCCGGCCAGTCAGTGGTTTTGTTGTTGTTGTTGTTATTTTTATTTATTTATTTTTTAGAGAACTGGGAGGCTTCACTATGTTGCCCAGACTGGTTTTGAACTCCTGCCTCAGCCTCCCAAGGTGCTGGGATTATTACAGGCATGAGCCACCATGCCTGGTCTTGTACAATTTTTTAAAGACAGGTTCTCCCTGGCTGGAGTGCAGTGGCACTATCATGGCTCACTGTAGCCTCCAACTCCTGGGCTCAAGCAATCCTTCCAGCTACCCAAGTAGCTAAGACTATAGCTGTGTGTCACCACAGCTGGCTAATTTTTTTTTTTTTGAATTGGAGTCTCATTCTGTTGCCCAGGCTGGAGTGCAGGGCAGTGCATGATTTATGGCTACTGCAGCCTCAACCTGCTGGGCTCAGGCTATCCTTCTGCGTCAGCCTTTCAAGTAGCTGGGACTACAAGGCACATGTCATTATACCCTGCTAATTTTTTGATTTATTGTAGAGATGAGGTCTTGCCATGCTGTCCACGCTGGTCTTGAACTTCTGGACTCAGGCAATTCTTTTGCTAACAGCAAAAGTGATCAATTAGGGTTGGCTTTTTGTTACTGTTGTTGTTTGCTTTTGTTTATTTAATGTCATTACTAGTCATAGGTATCATATTTTATAAGTTTCAAGCATTACCCTTAGTGATGCTCAAATTGTTCCATTTTTGGCTAGTGGAAGGCTTTCCAAGTTAACTTATGAGTCCTTTTCAGATTCTAGCGATCTTTGATAATTTCGTTGCTTTCTGAATGACTCATCCAGAAAGATTTTTAGGCTCATCTTTTATATTTCCTGCACTAGACCTGGAATTAGACTTTCTTCTGTGAGCCTTATTTAGTGGGAAATGATATGCAGAAACCACAATCTATGTGTTAGACATTCTCATTGCTATTGAAGTGGCTATTGTTTTTAGGTCTTTTCAACAGACAGAACCAGGAAGTATTTAAAAAATTTTTTAATTCTATTTATTTATTTATTTATTTGTCTGTATGACTTCTTTCTGAAGTATTTTCTCCTCTTTCTCTTTCATGAAGTGTACCACGAAGACAACATACTCAACCTTTCAGTTCAAATTCAGGACTTCTGGGGTTAACTTAACCTCATCAATCTCACATCTTTCTCCTTATACTACACTGAAAAGCCTAGTTCTAAGACTATACTTTCAGGGATCATTTCTATAGTTCCTTACTAGAGAAGTTTCTTTGAACGTGTAGAGCACTGGAAACCACAAGGATAAGGCATAGCGTTTTCTCCTGAGCATGAAGCCAACTCTTAGTGCTGCTTTGCTGTGGCTGAATTGGCCATTGATGATTGTTCTTCTCCTCTGAGAGAGTGGAGGAAGAGGACGCAGTCTGAGTGAACTAATAAAAAGAAATAATACTAAAAAAAGAAAATCCTGGTTTTCAGTAACACCAACATAATTTAATTTACCATTTGCCTTATTTCGGTGGCACCAACATAATTCATCATTTGCTTTAATCCACTATTTACACTGAACTCAGAATAAACATACCAATAATAATAATAGTAAAAGTGCCAACAAGAATATGATTACTACTGAAAAGTGGTTTTTAGTTTATTTTGTCCTTGGGGTATATATTCAAAGAAGTTTCTAGCACCTATCCCTTTGTTTCTACCCTATTCTTTCTTCACGGGAGCAAAAATATGTGTTCCCACATGTGGTGGTTATTATTTTTTATTTCATAAAAATGATTACCTATGCTGGCCTCATAGAATGAGTTAGAAAGTATACCCTTCTCTTCAACATTTTTGAAAAGTCTGATCTTTTGTTGGGAGATTTATTATTGATTCAACTCCTTACTATTCATAGGTCTTGTCAGATTTTCTATTTCTTAGTGATTAAGTCTTGATAGCTTTTATGTTGCTAGGAATTTGTTCATTTCATCTAGGTTATTTGTTGGATGTAGTTGTTCATAGTACTCTCTTATAATCCTTTTTATTTCTGTAGTGTCAGTAGCAATGTCCTCATTTTTTTCTGAGTTTGGTATTTTGTCTTTTTTTTTTTTCATATCCATCTAGCTAAAGGTTTGTCAATTTTGTCCAACTTTTGGTTTTCTGGATTTTCTTTATTTTTCTAGTCTCTATTTTTCTTCTGCTCTAATCTTTATTATTTATTTTTTTCTTCCAGCTTTCGATTTAGTTTTTCTTCTCTTTTTCATTCTTTAAGTTGTAAAGTTAAGTTGTTGATTTACAGTCTCTCTTTTTTTTAAATTTATTTATAGCTATAAATTTCCCCTTTAGTACTGATTTCACTGTGTCCCATAAGTTTTGGTATGTGTATTTTTATTTTCATTCATCTTTAAGCATTTTCTTATTTCTCTTGTAATCTTATTTGATCTATTGATTATTTAAGAATATGTAGGCCAGGCTTGGTGGCTCAGTCTGTAATCCCAGCACTTTGGGAGGCCGAGGAGAGTGGATTGCTTGAGCCCCAGGTTCAAGACCAGCCCAGGCAACTTGGCAAGACCTCATCTCTACAATAAATAAAAAATTAGCCAGGTGTGGTAGCACACACCTGTAGTTCCGGTTCCTTGGAAGGCTGAGGCAGAAGGATTGCCAGAGCCCAGTAGGTTGATACTGGGGTGGATGTGAGTATGCCACTGCACTCCAGCCTGGGCAATGGAGTGAGACTCCAACTCAAAAAAAAAAAGAAAGAATATGTAGTTTAATTTCCACAGGTTTGTGAGTTTACCAATTTTATTTCCTTTTTTTTTTTTTGAGTTATTCTCACTCTGTAGCCCAGGATGGAGTGCAGTTGCACACTCATGGCTACCGTAGCTTCCACGTGCTGGGCTCAGGTGATCCTTCCCCCTCAGCCTTTCAAGTGTCTGGAACCACAGGCACGTGCCACCATGACTGGCTAATTTTTTGACTTATTGTAGAGATGAGATCTCGCCAAATTGCCCAGACTGGTCTTGAACCTCTGGGTTCAGGTAATCTTGCCTCTGCCTTCCAAAGGTATTATAGGCATGAACCAACGCACCCAGCCCACCAACTTTTTTTCTGTTAATGATATCTTTTCTTTATTTTTTTGAGTTGGAGTCTCACTCTGTTTCCCAGACTGGAGTGCTCTGGCATGTTCATGACAACCGCAGCCTCAACCTGCTGAGCTCAGGCAGTCCTTCCGCCTCAGCTTTCCAAGTAACTAGAACTACATGCATGTGCTACCACTTCCTGCTAATTTTTTGATTTATTGTAGAGACGAGGTCTTGCCAAATTGCTGAGGCTGGTCTCAAACCCATGGACTCAGGCAATCCCCTCACCTCGGCCTCCCAAAACGCTGGGATTACAGGCTGAGCCACTGAGCCCGGCCTCTTATAATCTTTTATTTTTTTTTTTAATTTTTTTTTTTTGAGTTGGAGTCTCACTCTGTCGCCCAGACTGGAGTGCAGTGGCTGCTCCCAGCCACCGAAGTCTCGACCCGCTGGGCTCCGGCAATCCTTCCGCCTCAGCCTTCCGAGTAGCTGGAACTACAGGCGCGCACTACCACGCCCGGCTAATTTTTTGATTTATTGTAGAGATGAGGTCTCACTTGCCCAGGCGGGTCTCGAACCCGCGGGCTCAGGCAATCCACTCACCTCAGCCTCCCAAGGCGCGGGATTACAGG
>CAUYQG010151041.1:0-24680 GCA_963574415.1 Tarsius wallacei | reverse complement strand
TGATTGACAAGATTGATTTGATCATATATCCATATTTTATATAATCACAGTTATACTATATATATTATATTATATTATATTATATATATTATATATATATATCTGTGTTAACTGTTTATTAGCAAATACCATACTATATTTGTCTCAATGCTATGACTCATTCCTTTTCTTTGCTCTTCTTTTGCAAAACTCAAATTATCTTTTCAAATCTTTAACTCTTCCATATTAATTTTAGGACACGTACTTCCTATTATTCAAAAAAACCCAGATATTTTTTAAATTTGGAATGTACAGAATTAGCAAATTAATGAAGTACTTAATATCAAATTAACATAAAATACGATAGTAAACTATTCATATTTTATATGTTTATAACGTGAATTCATCCCATTTATGAATATGGCATATCTCCCTAGTTCTTCAGATCATTTAAATTTAATATCTTTTATTAGAGCTTGAAAATATTCTCTTTAAAGGTTTTGTGCATTCTTTGTTAATTTAATTCCAAACTGAAATGATCATGAAGTAATTTTTTATACATCCAATATTGGCAAAAATTATAAACGTGGATAGTATCACATTTTATCACACAAGTAGGGAAATGGGGATTAGAATGTGCTGTTAGTGGGAGTGTAAGTTGGTACAGTCATTCCAGAAAGTAATCTGGGAATCTTAGTAAACTTAGGTATGCATGTATTCTGTGACCGAACACTTCACTTCTGGGCAAATTAATGTACAAGTCAAAGGAGAGACATGACATGTATAAGGGCATTTATTCTAGTGTAGTTTGCAAGAATGAGGAGCAGAATGCAAGCAAGAAATACATAAAATGTGGAGAAGGTTCATTATAGAAGATAATGTAGCAGTTATTCACACACACTAAAAATCAACAACATAGCTAGATTTTTTAACACATGGAATAATAGAAAGCCAAGATGTCCACATACACAGCCTTACTTATATAAATTAGTGAAACGCACACATAAAATAACATTAAATGTTTTATTTAGATATTCTTTGAGAACATATGTGAAGCACAAAACAGAGATCAAAGATTAGAAAAGAAAAACAATACAAAGAAGAGAGGAGTCTTGCATGTGTTGTGATGATAACATGTACTGAATTGAAACATAGTTAATCCATCCTTTGTGTTTAGGCTAAAGAGAAAGAAATTTTTGATAGGTTGTACAAATTCTATTGGGATAAGGGAGATATACTAGTTAATTTGGAGCTTCAAAAACATAGTAGTGAGAGTTTCTATTATTATTATTATTATTATTATTATTTACCAGTACTTCATAATTAGGATACCTGTTGATCTCAATTTGAATTACAATTTTCGCCACAACTTGTGGGCAGAATTTGTACTAACATGGCATTCGAATGCCAGGTGATCTGGACAGAGATATTTTCCCCAAGTCTCTTCTAATGTACTATCAGCAAAGCTGCACACATTCTTTTTAGATTTGCAAGTTCTAAATGCAAATGAAGTCAGTCCTTCCATAGCAGGTTCAGACTATGACTCCTGCCTTAACAGATCCGGTCCTGGACCAAACTATTGGCAAAGGCAGCTTATTATCTGTGACAGGTATTTTAGTCCAAGTTTATTTATTGTAATTTTTAAAAAGTTTTGAAGGGAAAAGGTAATTTGGTGACACATTAGCAGATATAAGATGGGGTGGGTTGTTATATAAGACTCAATCACTCCCCACTTGCCACTAATGTCCCTGCCTGACACCCCATTTATACACATGCCATTTTCCAAAAGTTGCTCTAAATTATAATATCCATTTCTGTATTGTTTGCTATTTTTTAATCCATAGAGCATTGCTCAATGCCCAGCGCATAACAGGCTCACCTCAAATATATATTAAAATAGAAGCAATTAAATAATTGAGGATAGGTTAAATGTCTAGAACACCTTCACACAATATAGCCTTATTACTTAACCTACATTTACATTTTCAGTATCACATCTTATTGTAGACTAAAAAACGCTAATATCATCATTAATTTCATTAATTTAATAGTTTCAAAAAGTTTATAGTGCCAAACACTGAAGTAATAATGCAAATGGAAGAAAAAGAGTGTATTTGTCATTGGTTAGGACCTCAACCCTTGGCCACTTTGGTGTTGCATAATGAATCTCTCAGTTGTCAAATCAGCGTAGTCATCTACGTCTAAACAGAGCAAACCCATGTTGACAAGCAGCATCAAAACTGGTTAATGTGCTCATGAGATTTGATATTGCCAAAATAAGGAGCAAGTAAGTAATAGGAACAACAACAACAACAAAGAAAAACATTAATTAAATAGACCTTAGATAGCCGGGTGTGGTGGCATGCATTTGTAGTTCCAGCTACTTGGAAAGCTGAGGCAGAAGGATCGCCAAAGTCCAGCAGGTCAAGGCTGCAGTGGCTGTGAGTGTGCCACTGCACTCCAGCCTGGGCGACAAGAGTGAAACTCCAACTCAAAAAAACAAAACAAAACAAAACAAAAAATACAAAATAGACCTTAGAGAATGAGATGCTTTCATTAATCGCTTTATTGAGTCATGGATTTTTTTATCAGGTATTTGGGCACCTGCCACATGTTAAGCACTGTTCTACTTGCTGGGAATACAGAAAATAGACAGTAAGCTGGGTGTCTATCATACATAAATTATGGACTAGATGAAGATACAGTTAAGCAATTACAAAAATGTGTGATAGGCACAATTTTAGGAAGAAAAAAATAATGTAGTATAAATAGTTCAGTATGTGGGGTTATAACAATCCTTCTAAAGTACTCAGTAAAAGAGACTTGGAGGTGGAGGCTAGCCAGGCAAAAAGAAAAAAAAAGGAGCAAGGAAAACGTTCCCTATGGCTTGAAGACAAGAGAGATGTGACTTGTTTAAGGAAATAAAATCCACACCTTTATTACTTTGTTAAATGACACTAGATAAAGCATATGTGTCTGAAACTAAATAGTGCTATTTAGTTTACACAGAGCAAACTATTCAGGAGATACATGGGTCCAAAATTCTGAGTAGCCACTCACTTTCACGCCCAATTAAGCAAAATGAATCCCAAGGGGAAAAAATCATCTCAACAGCTTCCTGCATCTTCCTAATTTCACATTATTTATTTGCTCGCAAATTCGTTCATGCTAGAAGAAGCCAAAATGCAACATTTCCTTCCTAATATACTTGATCCATTTGCTAGCTAAGAAAGGACTACTTGGTTCTTTATCTACAGAATATGCTGGAAAGGGGAGTTGTTTTGATTGCATGAAACTTTTTGTAAAGAAAAAAACTGAGCAGCAAGTAATTCTCTTATGCTGCTCTTAAAGCTTCTCAGGCCTTCATTTACCAGTAGGCCTAAGCATTATAAATATAATGATGACAGTGTGTCTAATCATTGAGGTTATGTTCATACAATATGAAATATTAAAATATAAATGCAGCACATCACTTTTTATAATAGTTTTGTTAGCTAGTGGAAAGGCATATATTGGAGTTTTTCATTTCAGTCTAATTTACGTTTATGGGCATGAATAAAATATTACTTTCTGGCAAATTACTTACATAACAATTGTTTTAAATCAGCAAATATCATTCCAAAATGTATCTGAATCATATACTCAATACTATAATAAATATTTTTACTTTTTTACATCTCATTAATTTGAGAAAAGGTAGATACTTGCAAGTGGTATTATAACATAAATGCCATAAAGTTATTTCAAAGCCAAGAGTGAGTTGTTTTCATCTATTTTAGTTATGATAGCCCTGCCTCAGAATTATAGTCTACAATCTGTTTATTTTTCTTCTCTACTTCTACCCACTTGTCCGAACAACAGACCAGGACTGACTTGTTTAAGCAAATGCTTTCTCATTGGCTTAGGACTGGAGTGTTCTTCAAGATGTTCTAGGTGCACAGAAGTCCCTAGATATTTACAAGACTGCATCTAATATCACCTCCTGGGTGAGATAGCTTGTCTCCTGCTTATATAAAGTTGCTCAACCAGTCACTTTCTTATGTGTTGTTCTGTTTCCTGTTCATGATTGTATACGTATTTAACCTTGTTTAATACTATTTATTTTCTCCATCCCCATCACTAAAATGTAAGTTTCATCACAGAAGTGGCCTGTTTTGTTCTCCTTACCATTGTATCCTCATTGCTTATAACAGATTAGAGGGATATTTGCTGCAGAGATAAATGTGAGTTCAGGCCTAGTATTACCCTAGACAAGTCAATTTGCAATCTCTGAACCTTTAGACCCCACATTAGACAAGGTTCTTTTGTAAATAAAATGACCACAAGGTATTGGATTTTATAAGAACTTTTAGTATGTTCATGGGAAGAAACAAATAAAACACTTCAAATCTCTTCTACTGCAACAAAATACATGTACAAACAGGTGTATACATACATGTTTATGAGCTCACATGCATGAATGCACTATCAGACACTGTCTCCTACTTAGACCCACAAGTTGTTAGGACTGCAAATTGAGTTAAATTGTCACATTAATGAATTCCCAGGATACGAAGGAAGAATGCAGTTGGGCAATTTGTTGATTCTGTGCGTTTGTTGATTTTGTGTTATTTTTAAAAAGATAACTTCATAACTGGGAAAACAGGCAAAGTTCTACGTGAGTATCCATCTCTGCTTACTTTTGTCCTCATCTACTCATTATTATTCTCAAAGAAAAGGGTTACTAAATTGTTTAGTCAGAGCCAGAAGCATGATAGGACCAGAACTCATCTTTGGTGGACAGATCACTGTATTTTAAAAATAATGATCCTACACTCTATATTTGTTCTGCTTCTTCTCTTTCAGGAGTCCAGGAACTTAAATAGCCTTCAGGAGGGTGTGCTCCTATGTCTCTCTGTTTCTGTTCTTCTCTGTCTGTATCTCTCTCTCTCTCTCTCTCTCTCTCTCTCTCTCTCTCTCTCTCTCTCTCTGTCTCTCTCTCTCTCTCTTCACTTGCCTGAGTATGCTCGACATTTCACTGTAGAATGGAAAATGCCAACATTTAGATTCAAAGGAAGGTTAGAGACTCTTAGTCCTAAGACTCTCAGGTGCTGTCATCCAGCCTTGCCACATTTTGTAGTGAAGGGGAATTTAAGGCACGATCTTTGCTCTGACTCTTCTTTGATGTTTCTTTGTTCTTTTTGTGTATGTCACAAGGAAATTCTGTGGGCAGCAGGGGGAACTGGCAGAGCATCATTTAGGACTTTTGAGCCTGTGGCCTCTAAAATCCCACCTCTACCCTAATGCATAGCCTGCTGGCACTGTATTTCTGGAGATATCCTTGAATTGCACATTTATTTTAAAAGAATTGTAAAACTGTATTTGGTTTAATTCATTGTTTGTTTGCTTGTTTGTTTAGTTTTCTAATTTATTCTAGGAAAAAATATTCTTCTAGCAAAAGTGATTCCTTGCATAATCCAGGTTCTCCCATTGTTATGGCTCAATCCAAGATTTAGCTGCTTCCCTCGTGATCAAATACCAGAGGTAGAAAGCTGGGAGAAGTAATTTTTATTCTGATACCATGGGATTAGGGAACAGGCTGTGTATCCACCAAAAACCTATTCATTGAAGCAGAGCTTCCATCCAGTATTTATAATAAAGCATAGCTTCTTATCTTTTTCCCATTATTTATTAATAATGGCTATGTATCTTATGACCATTACTCAGTTTCTTTATCAGTGTTTAGACTCCAAACAGTTACTTTCACAAACCAGTGCTCAAATTACAACAGTCCTGCCATTCTTCTAAGTTAAAATTACCTTGAACAATTCGGATCAGAGTACTTTCTAGTTGGTTACAGTGTTTTGCTTATTTCAGGAGTTCTCGTTCATAAGCCTTAACTAGATACTATACATAAAATTAATATGTAGATGTGAAAGAAAGTTGTCATTTAGAGACTAAGAGAACAGATAGACTTCTGGGTTTTAGAAAGTTTCAGCAGAGTCCATTTCTTAGCTAGGTCTAGAGGAGGCTTTTCCAGGGATGTGCAGTTTTGTGTGTGTGTTTCCTGCTTATCGGGGGCTCAGTGAAGATGGTTGTGTTCCCTTCAGTACCAGCAACAGTTACTAAATCTAAGGACAGATATGGGGGCACAATAAAAAATGTTCACTTAAAAAAATTTTTATTTTAAATATGTGGGGTACAATTCATGGCTGGGTTTACAAATTTTCATTATGCAGGTAACCTTGTTGATGAGGTGCACCCTCCCTTCCCTGGCAGTTTCCCACTACTGCCAATTCCTTTCTTAGAGTTTTAGGATAGTTGTTCTTTATTTCTGTGATAGATCACTCAGTATTATAGCCTCTAAGTCCATCCAAGTTGCTGTGAAGTTCATAATTTTGTTCTTCCTTATGGTTGTGTAATATTCCATCATGTATATGTACCACGTTTTTTTTTTTTTTAAATCCAGTCCTCTTTTGATGGGCAGCATGGTTGGTTCCATGTTTTTGCTATTGTGGATAATGCTGCAATAAACATGTGTGTGCAGGTATCTTTTTCACAGAGTGATTTGAGTTCCTCCGGGTATATTCCCAGCAGGAGGATTGTGGGGTCATATGGGAGGTCAATTTTTAGATCTTTTAGAATTCGCCACACTGTTTTCCTCAGAGGTGGTACTAGTTTACGCTCCCACCAACAGTGTAGAAGTGTTCCTTTTTCACTGAATCCTCTCCAGCATCTTTGTTTTTTGAGTTTATTGATGATGGTCATCCTGACTGAAGTTAGGTGGTATTCCAATGGCTTCTACGTTTAGTCCAACTCAGCTTAATACAAGTTTTAAGTCTTTTCCAAATGACTGTTTTAACATAACCAAAATGGCCTCTTTTTATCCTGTAACACCATGAGACATTCTCGAAACCAATTTTTCTTCTACTCATTTCTTTCTAGGCTTTCTTATTATAGAAAGGAGATAAAAAGGAAAGAAGATTTCAGAATGCACGTGCCTTGTTTTGAAATTTGGTTATATTATGTATAGTGTCTAAATTTCTTCATATAACTCTTACTAACTTCTCTTTTGTCTTATTGTCCCAAATTGTCTTCAGATAAATAAAAATTCCCTTATTCTTTCAGCTCCACATTCTTACCTATCCTGACTGCACCCGTCTGCAATCTGTCCAAAGGATGTATTCTGTCCCACTGCTACTTGGAATCCGTGAACTTTGTTTCCCAATTCAGCATTTTGGGGTTCAGTGATTCCTTTTTCTACTGGAAATTGACTTTCTTAGTTTCTAAACATCTGCTAACCATTAACGAAAGTATACAATGGTTTATTTTATCAAGAGATCCATCCCTCCCCATCATCCCTCACTATTTACAAAAATGTATACTTTAAAATAATTCATTCTCCCATTCTTAGTATAGATTACTCCTAACTATAATATATAATAAGAGTTTTGTTCAAAAACAAGTTTCCAGTTGCATAGGCTACATCGTTCATGATAGAATGTTGCCTTTTTATAACGTTCTATCATTACTTATTTTATAGGAGACCATTTTCAGTCTTTAAGTTTTGAGAATATGTAAAGAGTTTGATATCACCTCAACATCTGGCATGATTGAAGCGTTGACTTTCAGCTTCTAGACTCCCTAGTCACTGGGACATGTGAGTGAAGAATGTGAGATTGTTGGTAGGTTTGACCTGGGCTGTAGTACAACCTGCCCCGCTCACATGTATACAATTATCCAACTCTGAAAGCAATCTGAAGATTCTTTCTCTCTTTTTTTTTTTTTAGTACCTCAAAGAGTATGAATGAAAGACACATGATTTATTTATAGGTTTGATAGTCTCTTCATTTTTAAATTTTTCTTTATTGTAAAGATGTGGGGTACAATTCAGGATTAGGTGCACAAGTGGTCATGGTACAGGTAAAGTTTGGGCCTCCCTTTGGTCCCCACCTTGTCTGGTTTGAGATCAGGTACGCTTATTGATGTTGTGCCCATCCCCTTCATTTTCACTGTTTTAAAATTATGCTACATGCATTCCTTACTTTTTTTCTCATGACCTAAGAGATCCTCCCAAGGCTTACATTCAGTTGCATTCAGTTCTTCCCAGTCTTGCCCAGAGAGATTAGTATCTAAAAATGAGTCAACATCTTGTGTTTCTGAAGAATGGTATTCATCCCTTTTTCTAAAAACAAAAGCCATGCTGTTATTTTTATTTCTTTCCTACCCACTGTGGGGATCATCTGAAATACATTTGATGCTCATTCACAGCATCTATACCAGCCTCTGTGATGAGCAGTTTTCCCCTCCCACTACTTTTGTTTTATTTTCTATTTGTGTAGCTGCTTTGATATCTTTAAATATATATATATATATATGTGTGTATTTTAATGCCAAATATCTCAAAATGTTACTGGAAATTTTGGTACACACAAATGATATTGCGTTTAAGATAGTTCCAAAGTAGAAAGGTTAAGAATAAAATTGTTGGATTGAACAAAATGCAAGGAGCAAATGTGAAATCATGTTACTACGTCAAGTCCAAAGTTTCCTTTCATTTTCCTTAAATGTTAAAGCAGCATGATATAAACTGTGTGGTATAGCATTTGCCAACTTAAAAAAAGATTTTCTGAAAAATGTTTATTTCTGCTGATTGCTAAATTTCACTAAAAACCTTACTTTTGTCCCCCCTAACTTGAATGATTTTATTTCAGAGTGACTTTGGGAACAGCTTGAGAATTCAAAACTTAATTTGACTAAATTGTCCCTTGGTTATTTATATGTTCCCCCCAAAATCAATACTTTTTACATCAAACACTAAAAGGAGGAAAATAGGATCATTACTGGTATATAGGACAAGTAAAGGAAAAAATAGAAGTTGTACCTACGACTCATATTTCTATTCTCCTTGCCTGGTGAGGACACTGTCATGATCTAGGTGTTCTTCCTCAGGATGGATGGGTCTAGAAATGGATGTGCTCCTATTGACTCCTCTTGGAAAATAACTTGGCTGTCCAGGTGCTCGCTTTTCACTGTTGGGCTTGTGATTATGGAAAAAAATCAATAGTTTGCAAAGCATCAGGTGAAGAGGCAGATCGTGTCCCACAGCAGTCCCGCCCACAACCTAACATTAAATGCTAACGTTAAATGCTTCCACCCGGCTTTTACTTCCTTCCTTCAGAGCAAAACAAAACAAAAAACAAACAAAAATCTCACTTCTCACTCATTTGTATCTCTCAAGGCTGTTATATCTGAAATCGGACATTTTTTTTTACTTCCTTATAGAGAAGTGAATCTCTAAATCCTGATTATTGGATAAAGAGCTTTATTTTAAATGAGGAAGAATTTGGCTCATATTAGAAACAAAAACTTTCTGGGGTCAGGTTTGCTGGCTGGTCAAAGTTATCATTCATTTTGCAGTACCATGAAAATTTGAAAAAATACACAATTTCTAACTTAGATCATAGTCAAAGTGACTTTGTTTTCTTTTCCCCAAGTGGAGATCATTAAAACAACATTATTCAGGAAGGTTTCCATATATGGATTAGAAACTGCTCTTTGCTTGCTCCTGTTCCAAATTAAGGGATCTTCTAAAAAATCTTCAAGGCTTTAGATTTATAGGTAGGCAGGATGTATAATATACATAGAAAGGCACATGAGGCATAACAGTGAAAACATGGGCTCTGCGCTACCCCACAGTAACTGGGATCACCAACTCAGCTATTTTGAATTAATAGCAGAAATTCTCTGCTTTAGAGTTCTCATCTATGAAATAAAATAATCATAACATATAGTTCAAGGGATCGTTGTGAAAAGGAAATGAGTCAATATATGTAAGATCATTTATTGATTATAAGCAATCAATAGATGTTAGCCATCATATTGTAACCATGGTTGATAGAACAGGCCTGAGATCAGACAGCCAGTGGTCAGATGTGATTTACCATTGGTAAACTGTTGACTATGACTAAGTATTTTTATTGCTCTATGCTTTGGACTGCTCAGTTATAAATGAGAATAATTATGGTACCAAATTCCTACGATTGTGGGGACTATGAAATAAGATGTGCATGTGCAATGTTTAATATAGTTTGTAGCAAATGGTAACTGTTCATTAAATATCAGCAATATTGACTGGGATTTTGTTGAGTCTATATATAAATTTCAGATAATTTATATCTTAAAAATATTGAGTCTTTGAATCCATGAATACAATATATTTTTCATTTATGTAGCTCATAAATTTTTTTCAGATTATTTAGAATTGTTTATTGTCATTTCAGCATACACTTTCCTCATGTATTTTGGGGAGAGCTGGACAAATTCCAAAGAAAGTGAATTTTACAAGAACTTATGAGGTAAATTGATCTTTAGGTGCTCTGATGTGCAATGAACTAGCTTGAAACAAAGTGACTGGTTATCCCCATAACACAGAATTAAACATATAAGTGGGAGGATTTATTCAATCAAGTGAGCACTATATCAATAAAATTATTTTCTTAATGATACATTTTCATCATAATTTTTTTTTTTTTTTTTGAGTTGGAGTCTCACTCCGTCACCCAGACTGGAGTGCAGTGGCCGCTCCCGGCCACCACAGCCTCGAGCTGCTGGGCTCCGGCCATCCTTCCACCTCAGTCTTCCAAGTAGCTGGAACTACAGGCATGCGCTACCACGTCTGGCTAATTTTTTTATTTATTGTAGAGATGAGGTCTCGCCAAGTTGCCCAGGCGGGTCTCGAACCCGCGGGCTCAGGCAATCCACTCATCTCAGCCTCCCAAGGCGCGGGATTACAGGCTGAGCCACCGAGCCCAGCTTCATCATAATGTTAAACATCAAATATTTCTGTACCATGCTTAATTATGTGTTCAAAGCATCCCGCAACAATCATAATTTGATTGCATTAAATTTTTGAACGGAATAAGATTTCAGAAGTAATCCTTGTTATTTTATTGAAAACACAACATTCAGAAATTTTATGGTCCTGCCCAAGATCACTGAACTAATTACTGATGAAAATGGACCCAGAGCTCAGGCTCCCAATGCAGTCTTTCCTGCAACACAAAATCAAAGAGACTTAGCTTATATATTTATTTTACAAAGAGAAGGCAAGAAAGGTAAAAATACAGCTTGCTCTGGACTGTGGTCCTACAAGTGATATCTGTATCCAAACTTCAAAAAAGGAAAAGCTTAATAATTTCCCCTAAGAAATAGTTAATAAGTATTTGAGTTATTTTATTCAACAAAAAATCTATCTCATTATCTCTTCTCTGACTTCTACTGTCTATTTCTTTCTTTGGTATCAAATTAATTTACACAGAGCACTCTATGATCAAATCACATCCCTGATCAAACATCACCGTGGTTCACCAAATCTAGGGAGGAGAGTTCTGACTCCACAATCTGGAATTCAAGACTTTTACGATCTGTTTCCAAAGATCTTTTCTAGTTTTATTTCCCATGGGTCCTCTCTGTGTGTAAACCAAAATGTTCACCATTTTCTGAATACGTCTTTCACTTTTCTATAGCTGAGTTATTGATTGTACTGCTGTTTTCATTTGGAAATTTCTTTCTTTTACTCATCCAATTTGGAAATAAGATCTCTCTGTACTGAAATCAATTGCACTTTGTCTATACGTATTTTATGACAATTGTTTTTTACTCCACATTATAGTTATTTATGTATGTTTTTAAACTATTCTGTATGTTCACCAAGGACAAGATTTCATTATATTCTGACGCATATTTAGTGAACTGTGTTTTGGTGAACTGATTTCAGTCAAACTCACTAAGACCTATAGTAATGTTTGTCATGCATTCTGAAATAAAATAAAAAATTTATGGACTAAAATGATTTCTTGAAGATGCATGTTTTTGCAGCATTATTCATAGTAGCAAAAATACATAACCAACCATGCTGTCCATCAAAAGTGGACTGGATTAAAAAAATGTGGTACATATACACCATGGAATATTACACAGCCACAAAGAAGAACAAAGTTATGAACTTCGCAACAACTTGGATGGATTTAGAGTCTATCATACTCAGTGATGTATCACAGAAACAAGGAACTTAGTGCCACATGTTCTCACTTATAAGCAGACCCTGGTGCCATGTTCTCACTTATAAACAGACCCTGATCATTTATTATAATACTAAAAGAAAGGGTTTGATAGCAGTGGGACACTGCCAGGGGAGGGAGAGGGGGAACATAACATCAACAAGGGAAGCTGATATCAAACCAGGCAAAGTGGGGACCAAATGGAGGCCCAAACTTTACCTGTATGATGACCACTAATTGACCTAATCCCAAATGGTACCCTACATCTTTAATATAACAACAACAAAAGCAAAATTAAGTATTGATACATGCTAAGTGAAAGAAGTCAGGTGCAAATGGACACATATTATATGATTATAATTTTAATGAAATATTCATAAAATAAAAGCTATACATTTAGAAAAAATAAAAATAAAATAAAATATTATTGCTGAGGCATGTCATATAACAGAAAACTTTTAGCAAATAAAGAGATTATAATTACATTCTCACAAGAATACTACATAGGATTTTAGCATCTGGATGGTTTTGAGTAGGCTGAATTGGCCAGAGAAGGTTGGAAAAAGAGATTTTAAAAAGATGTTGAGAGATGGGTAGAATTGAAAGGTGAAAGGGCGAATTATGGTCATTTTGCATGAATTCACTCAGTTATGTGCCATTTGCTCTTTATAAGAAAACATGAACCAAACAGCTTGAGACCAGGTAGCCAACTTTTGTTGCAGAACCAAATCTATACTGGCAAGTATCATAAATCTTACCTTCTATGGGGCTAATATTTTAGTGGAAACATCATGACTGTGTATATGTGAGTGTGTGTGTGTGCACGCGTGTGTGCATACAAGCTGTCTACTTGAGGAGGAAAAAGCTCTTTCTACAGATAAGAGAAAATGGTCCCTTTGAGAGGTGAAGCTATCTATACCTTCAGAGAGTCTAGCACATGCTTTGTGCCGATTTATAAGGCATTTAAAGGTTCTCTAAAAGATTACAGAAATCATGTGAATAAATAATGTCCTTTTTCCTTTATCTTTAGTTAAAGAACGTAGGAGCAAGATTCAGCGGAGACTACTGTGGGCTGAAAGAACATGAATAACCAGGTCATAAATCAGAAAAAGGTGGGAGAAGTCAGTAGAATATAATTTCTATCGTATTATGCCCATTCCTTTTCATTTTATTTATCTCGTTCCTTTTTCCTACTTCAGACACTAACTCTAAGTCATGACTGACTAAAGGAGATGTGCGTGTGTGTATGTAACTGTCTCATAGGTCACGTACTGATAGTATACTTACTAAAATATGTGTTTCATTAAGGTAGGGATTTTGACTCATTTTGCTCACTGAAGTATCCCATGCACTACACCTGATCCATAATAGGTGCTCAACTAACATATATATGTATATATGTGTATCTATATGTTACTATATAGAGTGTATGTGTGTGCATATATAATTTTTCATTATTATGAGTAGATAATAGGTATATATAATCATGGGGTACATGTGATGTTCTGATATAGGCATACAATATGAAATGATCACGTCAGGGTAATTGGGGGTACCTATCTCCTCAAGTATTTATCATTTCTTTGTGTTAGGAACATTCTAATTCCACATTTTTACTCATTTAAAAACATACAATATATTATTGTTAACTATAGTCACCCTGTTGTACTATTAAATACTAGATCTTATTCTCAACATCACTAATTAGAAAAATACAGATTAAAACTACAACGAGATTTCATCATACACCAGTTAGAATAGCTATTATCAAAAAGTAAAAAAATAGCAGATATTGGCAAGGATGCAGAGAACATGGAATGCACGTACACTGTTGGTGAGAATGAAAACTAGTAAAACCTCTACAGAAACAGTATTCAGATTTCTCAAATAACTAAAAATAAAACTACCATTTGATCCAGCAACCTTACTACTGGTCATCTACCTAAAGAAAAAGAAATCATTACATAAAAATGATACTTGTACTCATTGGTTTATCACAGCAGTATTCCCAGTAGCAAAGATAAGAAATCAACCTAAGTGTTCATCAGTGGATAATTGGATTAAAAAATGGGATATATATAACTAATGGAATACTATTCATCCATAAGAAAAATGAAATCACATCTTTCACAGCAACACGGATAAAACTAGAGGCCATTATCGAAAGTGAAACAACTCAAAAACAGAAAGTCAAATGCCATATAGTCTCATTTATAAAGAATGTGTACATGTGGACATAGAATGTGGAATAATAGACACTGGAGACTCTGAAGGGTAGGAGGAGGGGAAGGGATGAGAAATTACTTAAGGGTACAGTGTACATTATTGAGGTGATGGCTACACTAAAAACCCAGACTTCGCCACTATACAATATATTTATGTCACAGGATAAACTTGTACCCTTTAAATTTATACAAAAAAAGCCCATTCCAACAAAACAGTTTTCGTTTCACCACTGAACTTGTTGTTCCATTGCATGTTACATATTTATTTTGTGACCTGTTTAATGTGTGTCTTCCTCCTCTAGGATGTAACTCTGTGAGGGCAGACTCAAGGCTGTATAAAACAACACATGACACACAGCAGGCAGTAATGGGTAATAGTTGAAACAATGAATTGATAAATAAAATTGTTAGAGAAAAAGAGTTAACCACAATCCCAAAACAAGAACCAGCTCTCATGTTTCATAATAATGTATAGGGAACCAGAGAATCGTTGTGTGTAAACAAACCTTTAGCATTTGTGTGGAATTGTTTTATTCACAAAACAATTACTTTTGAGGCTGATGTTGTGAGGACGCAGAGATTGCAATGTTGGATAAGGCAAGGTTCCCTACTAAGGACCTTGTACTCCAGCGGGAGAAAAGCTGCTTCCTACACCCTTTTGCTGAAAAATAAATCTCCCTTGGTTTCTAAACTGACAGTCTCTAGTCAGGCACAAATGTTAGATTTTTCCCCAGACTATAAAGTGAGAGCAAAAGAGAGAAAGATAACAGTCCAGAATTTATGCTGTCAGAAAGATAAAATTTGTCTTCAAAGATGATTAAAATATGGAGTTTTTTCACAAATACCAACTAATGAATAAAGCTGAAATAACAACGAAATAATTGGTCAGAATATCCATGCCAACTGCATGTTCATAGCTAGCTTATTAGTGAGAGGGAAGTAAGTCCAGAGTTGGGGAGCCTGAGTACCATTCACCAGCACTTGGTGCCTGGGTGGGCCTCCTAAACCACATGAGGCCTCTTATTATACCAACTTGCAACAGTGTCTCTCACTGACTGCCCTGTAGGAGCTGCTACACTAAGCAATGTGTATACTCTTCTGTAGCCTTATGGACCCACAGGACAACTGTCTCTCCACTGTGTATATGTTAAACAATACTGAGCATTATTGTGTGTTTCTCTCATCCATCCACCCTCTTATCTTGTAAACCTTTTAAAACTTTGTCTTCTGGTCTTTGGCCATACACAAAATTATCTTCCTGTGCCTTTTTAAAAAAATCAAAAAGCAAAAGAAGAATATTAATTGCCTTTTGGGAGACAATCTTTGGAAAATATGAGCATAGAACAGTGAGGAAAAATGAAGATGATTATCCAGTCTGCAAAGCCAATGCATAAAAATATCTAGTCATCAGGTAAATAAGAATCACCAATTTTATAAAATCTTGAGTTGGAAGAGAAATCAAGAGTATCATATTTCTTGGACTTTGACTGTTTTTACTGGGTGCCAATTAATCTGAAACTCAACCATCCATTTATAGTATAAGTGAATGCACATGTGTCTGTGCGTGTGTGTGTTTGTATGTGTGTGTGTGTGTATGCACATGTGCAGCAGAGCTTGCCAATAGCATGCTGGTATGCTTAATTTACATTGTGTACTCAATAGCTTTAGATGTGAGAACTGAAAAATACTTCATCATTTGGAAGCTTCTAGAGAGAACCACAAGTTGTGACAGATTCTCTGGAAAGTTAGGCAAGCGCTTTATGCTACAGGATTGTCTGGCACAAGAGCAGCATTTATTTGATATGTAAACACAACAAAGGAGGTTGTCATTTAAGATGAATTTTCTATGCTGATACTTTGAAAGGAAACAGTAAATTTTCACGTCCAACCTCAATTGAAGTGAATTTCGGATTAAAATACTTTTGTGTTTATATTTCATTTCTTACAAGAAGATTTACCTTTATGATATTATCTCTTTCAGATATCAGTTCGTTAAGGGATTGACTGAGTGTTACAAATCAGGTCCAAGGACTTCTAGTTATTTATAGTGGCTGAAATGCTCTGTTGGCATATTAAAGAGAAATTGAGCATAAAATGTGAGCTTATTGAGTTAGAGGAATAGCACTGAAAATTCAGTTCACAAATGGATACACTCATGATCGCATCCTCTGTAGTTCAACTGACACAGAAAGTCTCAGATGAGTACACATAAGACAGCTTGGTGAATTTTTGCCTCCCCTACTCTGGAATACCTTTTCTGTCTTTGCGTATTTCAAAATCACACTTTCTTTTACCCAGTTTTCTGTGATTTTCAAGAGATAACAAAAGATCAAGGTCAAAGTAGTTGTCTTTGTATCTGGAAAAGCCAGATTCTTCTGGTTATCTATGAATATAAGCTAGCTTAAGAAAAATTATTAATTTTTTTTCTCCAAATGGACATGGAATAAGTTAGGAATAGAAATTTGTCATGAATAGTAATTCGTTAAAATAATGTTTTCAGAACTATTGTGAAAATAATTATATCTAATTTCTCCTTATTTTCCTAAATCATACAGATAGATATGCTTTTATGCTCTCTTTTTTCATTTAAACACAGAGTAGTATTCTATTTTTATCTGCATTTGGATTTCTGGAGCTGACAATCTATTCAATTTTTTTAACGATTTAATCTTGATTTTCAAATGGAGGATTTCTCATTCACATGAATAAGAAAAACTTGTAGCTCTGTGACATTTTCAATTTTCTTTGACATTTTTTTCTGCAATAGGAAGTAATAAAGTGACAGCCATTTGAGACATATCTACAAGTAGATATTTATATTTACTTACTGAATGTTATTTTTCAATTGAATACTAATAGTTTTAAACTGAGTATGAACCTCCAGCTTGACTCCATTCCCACTAGATCTTAGTGTTGTTTAATTGGACTGTTTTGCTCATTTATATTCTCTCTCTTGTCCATGTAGGCAATTAAGTCTGAAGAGCTTATGTAGAGTTTTGAGGGTTTTTTTTTTCTTATTTTGTATTACTTTTAAGACTGGGCTTTAATCACCATATAGAAGAATATAAGAATCATTTTGGCTTTAAAAAGCTTCTCTCATGACTATTTTTGACATCAAAGAAAAAGCATGGAAAAACATATCATGTAGTCTGAAGTATTCTTGTAGTCTGAAGTATTCTTGTAGTCTTCCAAAATGACTTGATCTACTTATTACAACCAAAAAAATTAAAACCTCTCCTAATCTTTACTTTCTTTAAATATGATTTCTAAAAAAAGATAAATTGAGGTGCAAGATATTCTACTTAGAAAATTTATTCCCCAGATTTCAAGATATAAAACTTATCCATTAAACAAAAATATCTACTATGTTCCAGGCATAGTAGAGACAATGCCCCTGCTTTAAAGACCCTACACTGTAGTGGGAAAAGATAGCCAATAAACACAAAAAGGGTAATCTTAAATATAAGATAATGAAGCAGGGCACTGAGACTGGAAAGCTATAAAAGGATGCGACTCTTTGGTATAAGATAACCAAGAAAAGTTTACCCGATGAGTTTACATTTGAGCAGAAATCTAATTGAGTTATTTTAGAAAGATGAAATGGTAATGTAAACGGGATACGGTTTTTTATCTTGCCGGCTGGCTTGCCGATGAGGCTACCTTTGAACAGAAATCTAATTGAGTTATTTCATAAAGATGAAATGGTAATGTAAACGGGATACGGTTTTTCCTCACTGTTCTATGCTCATATTTTCCAAAGATTAAAGCACTGTCTCCCAAAAGGCAATTAATATTCTTCTGTTGCTTTTTGATTTTTTAAAAAAGGCACAGGAAGATAATTTTGTGTAGAAGAAAGTGTGATTTTGGGTCCCCAAAGAGTGTTGCAGCTTTCTTGATTCAAGGGAGTCAGTGAGTCAGTGAGTCGAGTCCCAAGGAAGGTCACAGCTTCATTGGCTGGATGGGCCAGCAAGCCAGGTCCCAAGAAGTGTCGCAGCTCTGTCGGCTGGGTGACCACAATGGGCCTCCTTAGCTCTGTGAGCCTTGTCACCTCCGTGCGCTGTCAGCTCCACCGTCAGCTCCACCAGCCCTGTCGAGGTGTGGCCTTCCCTGGCTCCCTCCGCTCTGCCAGCTCTGCCAGCCCATGGCCGGGCAAGCCAGGCGCTGGCGTGTGCAGCTCTTTAAGTACGGCGGCCTTCGGATCCCGCGATCTTCAGCAGCTCTTCTTCGGGGTCTGGGTTTTTGTCTCGCACTCAGGAAGAATGAGGGACACGGACAACAGGAGGATGAGAAAGTCGTTTTATTAAGAAGACAGGAAATCTCCCAGCAGAGGGAAGGGGTCCCAAAAGGGGCTGCCAGTGGAGGGCCGGCAGGGCTGATTCTTACGGGTTTAGATTAGGGTCTAGGAGTGAGCTGAATGGTTAGCACATAGCACCAATCAGCTAGAGGTACCATGGTGCGGTCTTGGAATTTCGCCAATCGGGAGAGGGTTGGGGAAGGCCAATCAGGAAAAAGCACGGGAAGGATGAAGTGTAAGGACTTAGGCAGTTTACTACCGGGGGACATGCCTTATCTGTCTGCCTATCAGATTTCTAGCTATCTCCTCTCTCAATTGTACATACCTTGCAGGAGGTATGCTTCATGTGTTTAAGAGTGAGCACAGAGGTTTGTATTCACGTACAAATGTGTATGAGGTTAGGGTTAGGGTTAGGGTTAAGGTTAGGGTTAGGTGAAGGCAGGAGAATTACTTGAGTCCTGGGGTTCCATATCAGCCCGGGCAACTTGGTGTTGAGACCTGTCTCTACAATTAAAAAGAAAAATAACTGGAGTGGTGACGCTGGCCTGTAGTTCCAGCTACTTGGAAAAGCTGAGGTAGAAGGATCGCCTGAGCCCAGCAGGTGGAGGCTATTGTAGCAACAAGTGATAAGCGTTGCACTGCACTCCAGCCTGGGCGACAGAGTGAGACTGTGACTCAAAAAACAAAATAAATAAATAAAAGTGTCACTGAGCTTCTGGGCAAACTATAGTATAGCAGAGCAAAGATTGAAGTAGGTAGCCTGATGAGAGGGTTATTTAAATAGTTGAGGCGAAAGACTTGAGTATACCAAAATGACTGGGTAATCCTGAGAGCATATTATATATTATACTATATGCAATTTATATATAAAATAGAATATATTCTGATTATACATATATATATTCTGAAGTTATTGCTGATAAGGTTTTCTGATGGAATAGAGGTGAGACAAAGAGATGAGTCAGGGGAGATGTCCAGACTTTTGAACCAAACGACTGGAAAGAAAGAAGGGTCACACATTGAGAAGGGGAAAAGCAATGGAGAAGATGGCTGAAAGGAGTGCAGTTCAGTCTGGTTTGATATGTGTTAAGCTTGAGTGGCCTGGTCTAGGTACTTAAATCACAGCCTTTTAAAATTATGTAGTGGTGTGTGTGTGTGTGTGTGTGTGTGTGTGTGTGTAAGGCCAGTATGGAGCACAGTGTCTCTCCACAGGTACAATCATAGTGCACTACAACCCCAAACTCCTGGGCTTAAACTGAGCCTCTCGAGTAAATGGGACTACAGATATGCACCACTGTGCCTGTTATAGAGACAATATTTTGGTACAAGACAAAGATTTTTTAAGAAATTGAAACTTTGAGGAGTGATCTAAGAATTGGGACCTGGAGCACACCAAGTCTTAGAGAATGACAGTGTTTTAAAGAAGTAACACAAAAGACTGAAGAGGAGTAGCCAATGAGATTGGAGGAGAACCAAGAAACAAGTTTCAATGAAGTCAAATGAAAAAGGAATTCAGGAACAGAAAAATGCTGATAATAGGTCAAGGAATAGGAAGACTTAGTTTTGGTAACCTGAGGTCCATGTGTGATCATAGTGAGAATGGTTTCAGTGGCATGATGGGAAAAAGTACTAATTAGAGTAGTTCTAGAGAGAATAAGAGAGCAGGAAACGGAGGCAGCAAGTTCAGACAACTTTTTCAAGAAGTATTTAAGGAAAACTGAGAAGTTGGCGGTTACATGAGGGGAAGTGTTGGCAAGAGAAAATCTTCATAAACACAAAAGATGTAACAGCACACTAACGGGAATGATCCAGAGGGGGTGGGGTGGGGGGGTGGGGAAGAGGCTATAAGACAGAAGGGAGACAATGTTAGGTGAGAGGAGGAGATCCAGCCTACAGGTGGAGTGGCTGGTCTTAAGTATTACAGGTCATATGGTTCATCCAGTGTCACAGAATGAGGACAGATTATGGGTGAAAGTTTTGGAAAATTAGTAGATATGGTTTTAGAAGTGAATTGAAGCTACTTTTACTTTCTCATTTAAAAATAATTCTCAGAAGTTATTCAGCTGTATATCACAGCATGTTTTAAAACACATATGTAAATGTTTTTAAATATAAAAATTACACAATGCATGTTAAATACTAATAAGGTGAGTTGAATTAAATGTTAAATGCTTAATGGTAAAGAGGCTATATAGTCCTCAAAATGAATTATATAAAAGAATGATAGAAATACTATTTTAGTTTTTCAAAGTGATGAAATGAAATAATAGATTTTACTGATATCTTGGCTTTACTAGTAAAAATTTATCTATTTTAGTATTTTATATATCATTTTTTGGTGCAACAAGCATTCTTACAGCTATATCACACAGATCAATGGATTTTTATTTTTGCAATAACTTCATAATATACCTAAACATGTTACAGTAAGAGGAGATACATTTTTAAAAGTGGAGTTTGGGTTTTGCCCTGAATTCTCTTAAAACTTATTATACAATGCTCTTGTCCATTAAAGCATATTGTCTTCAAGCTCATTATAAGCAGAAGAAAATTCTATTAAAGTATCAGTATTGTGGATGTAGTTGACCTCAAAATTTCTTAGTCTTGTCACTTTGTAAATTATGTAAAAATATTTCCACTTTGACATCAATAGTAGCAGCAAAAATTTTAATAAGATATAATATTTCCAAAAGAAAAAAATCGAAATGCTTCTTCATAAAATTATACAACTATTTATAGACAGATTAAATCTGGTTATTATGATTAGTACAGATGATGTTTATTTAACATTTTTTATTTTTTAGGTGTATAATTAGATTAGAATAATCCATTAGAGATAAAAAATAAAAGTATCGTTTTCATTGAGAATAAAACAGCATCATTTCCTTAGCAGTTGAAAGATAGCATATTACATATAATTTCTGCAAAATTAGAAAAAGTGTTTTTAGCATTAAATTAAATTGGCAAAGGACTTAGCAACAAAGCAATCTGCTTTGCTCAGATGAATCTAATAACATATTTAGGGTAATAGAAAAAAGAAACACCATCACAGATTTAATAAGAAATCTTTCTTTAATCCATGATTCATCTGTTATTGAGACTTCTTTTTGCTGAGTTATCACAGCAGGAATCAAATGTCTTTCACTTTTTTTTTTTTTGACAGGGTCTCACTTTGTTACCCAGGTTCATTGCAGTGTCAACCTCCTGGGCTCAGGTGATCTTTCCACTTCAGTCTCCCATGAAGCTAGGATTCCAGGTGCGTACCATCACCCTGGCTAATTTTTGTATTATTATTATTATTATTATTATTATTATTATTATTGTCATTTTAGAGATGAGGTCTCACTATGTTGCTGGTTTCTAACTCTTGGACTGAAGCAACTCTCCTGCCTCAGCCTACCAAAGTGCTGGAATTACAGTCTGTGAGCCACTGCGCCTGACCCAAATGACTTTTTTACATGATGCAATATGCCCTTCAATCTACAATCTACATATAGGTGTAAGTTCACTAACATTATTTGCAATAGTCAAAGTAAATAAACCTTACTTATGTGCAAAATTATTTTTAAGTAGAGAATATACACAGATCTTAATAAAAACAAAGTACTGTAGAAATTGATGGAAACAAATTTAAAACATAATACTCACAGAAATAACAATCACAGTGATATAATAGCAATTCAATTCAACATCAACTTACTGAGTGTTGACTGTGTCAGGCACTGTTCTTGTGCTGGGATTAGTAAAGTTATGAGAAATATAAGGAACAAAACAAGGAACGTTTCATGAAGAAAGTGCCATTTGAGTGCCTTCTTTTCCTCTTTCTCCCTCCTTCCCTCCTTTCCTCCTCCTCCTCCTCTTCCTTCTTCTCTCTCTATCTTTCTCTCTTTCTTTTCTTTCTTAGATTTAGAAGTTCCAAGTACATGTTTGTTACACAGGCATGTCATATACCATTGGGGATTGGGTTTCATGCATTCTATTTTGACAGATAAAAACAAAAAAAAGATTAAGAATGAAAAATTATTAATTCACTGTTAAGTAACGTATGACTATTTTTAAGTACACTTTTTGCCAGGTGTGCAGGTAAGTGAAGTCATCATCTTCATGTTGCCTTCCTCACTAAAACACACCTTTCCCCAGCCTACTTGTAGACTACAATTAAAAGCACCACCTCTGAGCAGACATACCTAGATTCAAATTGGTTATGGCATATGTAAATGCTGTAACCTTAGACGAATACCAATGGTTCTGATAAGATTCATTTTCCTCATTTTTCATTAGGGGTAACTATTTCTATTTCAAATAGTTGTAATGAGGAATAAATGAAAGAGTATATGCAGAGCACTTGGCACTGTGCCTCACACGTAAGCACTCAACGATACACAGTAGTACCTGCTTTCTTTCTCTTTTTCTTTTTAGAATTATCATTATTGTTATTATTATTAGGCCAAGGCTTAGAGAGGTGTTGTGAGCCACATAAATAATAACTTTTATCAAATCATAAACTTCCTTCTACTGCCTGTAAAGGTCTCAGATTTTTTTTATTATAACATTTTATGATTCCATTTTGACAGATTACATTAACTTGCAATGGTTGGCAAATGCTCAGCTCAGTCTTCTGCCTTTATTTCTGTCACCCTGTCCCATTTGCAGGGTAACTTGAGAGTGTAACTGTTCAGCATCTCCTAGGGCTCAAGACCTGTTACTTAAATTCCACTGCTCTATCCTTTTCATGGCCTTGTACTCTCTTCTCTGTTGCTGACATCCTCCCATCTTCTGATCACAGACTACACACCAACTTCTCAACATTAATTAGGTACTGGACTGTAAATCCCCTCTTTAGTTTTAACCAGCATTTAGCCAACAAACCCAGAATGATAGTGGACACAATAAGAACATCAACAGATACCGATGAGTTTATATAAATCAACAGCACTCTTCAATCTGTGATAATCCAACCTCAAGATATGGTTTGGTAAAAAAGAAAGGTGTTATGGTGGCTCACTGAATGATGACCTGTTCAGTTTCTGGAAACAGTAAATGTCTTTCCTGGGTTTGATGTTCAAATCTTCCTAAAGATTGAGATTACATTTAACTTTTAAATTTCCTGTCCCATGTATATGTGTAATATACACACTCATATACACACACCCCTCCCCCCTACACACACTTACTTAGCTTTCACTGGACCAAATTCCAATTCCCAACCTCCAAATGTAAGACAGTCTTTTACCGGAAACTTTTCAGTGCATGGGTGGGATTCAAGGTGATGGAGGAGTACAGAATATGTGAAAAGAGCTTTATATCCTGGCTGCAGTAAAACTTTTTTTATCATTTCAATTAAATTATTACAATGAAGTGAAATTCTATCATTGCAGCTATCATTTAAAAATATTAGGATAAATTATGATTTACATACTATATTTTCACCAGAAGAAAGGCAGTATCTTTGATAAATTATCAGTATATTTGTAGTCATTTTGCTTCTATTATAACTTTTTTTATATGAAGAGGGACACAAAAAAGACAAGAATTAATTTTTGGAGGGCTGGTCCCTTGTAATACAGGATTTTTCTGCTAAGTAAGTTTCTAGGAATCCATTGGCATCAGTGTACCAGTTAGCGTTGTTGTGAGAGTCTGATTAGGCTTCAATTATTTATTTATTTATTATTATTATTTTTAATAATCAGTATTTTTTATTATGATATTGTGGAGTGCAGTCAAGGATTAGGTATACAAATATGCTTCATTCAGGCACCCTTGTTGACAAGAGGTGTCTTCCCGTCCCCAGACAGATATTGACTACCATTAATCCCATCTCCCTTCCCCTCCCCCCCATAGTTTCCCATCTCTGTCAGTCATTTTCTTATAGTATTATATTGGATGTTCAGAGTTCATTATATGAGTGAGAACATGTGATACTCAGATCTTTGTTTTTGTGAGAGGTCACTCAGTATTATAGACTCTAGCTCCATCCAGGTTGCTGCAAAATTCATGATTTTGTTCTTTTTTATGGCTGCATAGTATTCCATCATGTATATGTACCACCTTTTTTTAATCCAGTCCTCTTTTGATGGACAGCATGGTTGCTTCCAGGTTCTTGCTATTGTGAACAATGCTGCTATAAACATACGTGTGCAG
>CAUYQG010151035.1:0-16996 GCA_963574415.1 Tarsius wallacei | reverse complement strand
CAACTTGGTGAGACCTCATCTCTACAATAAATCAAAAATTAGCCGGGCGTGGTAGCACGCACCTGTAGTTCCAGCTGCTTGGAAGGCTGAGGCGGAAGGATCGCCGGAGCCCAGCAGGTTGAGGCTGCGGTGGCTGTGAGTGTGCCCCTATACTTCAGCCTGGGCCATGGAGTGAGTCTCCAACTCAAAAATAAATAAATAAAACAAATTTATTATAGAGATATCGGGCACAAGTGAGGATTAACTACACAAGTAGGCTGTATGCAGGTGAAGTCTGCGCTTCTAGCTGGCCCTCACTCCCCCTGGTGGTGACCCAGGTACCCTTTGCGAGGTCACGTGCCCCCTCCCTCCTCCTTCCTTCCCTCCCTCCCTCCTCCCTCCCCTGGACTGCTGATCCCTCCCTTGTGCTCATGTGACTAGATAGTTCCCTTAGTATGATGGTCTCCAACTTCATCCAAGTTGCCGCGAAGGCCATGATATTGTTCTTCTTCATCCTATCCCCTGCATTTGGCGCCTTCTCGGTACCTTACTCCTGCTTCGTGTCTCTATGCATCATGTATTTTCTAGTGTCACCTGTCTCCTACACTGGACTGCAGTTGCCTTGCGAAATGGTCTTGCTGCACTGCCTGTGCACAGCTCCTGGCACATGGCAGGCATGAATTATGGATGAATACTAATGTATTCTTTATGGCCAGTGCCTAGCACATTTGAATGAGCATAAATATACTTTTCTGGAGACAAGGAATACATTCACTTGTTTCCTGCCTGTGGGCTTTATCCAGGATATGCTTAGGAGTAAATCTTGAGAAGGTAGTTGCTTCTGTTGAGTGGTCACACAGCATCTGTCCCCTGGGGAGTCCTCACTATAGCTACATATCTTCTACCCAAAGCTATATACGTGCCAGATGAGGACTAAGAATAATAAACTGAGGCAAGAAGAGGAAGAGAGTGATTGTTTTCTTTTTTGCCCAGGTTGGAGTGCAGTGGCACAATCATGGCTCACCGCAGTCTTGACGTCCTGGGCTCAGGTTATCCTTCTGCCTCAGCCTCCAGAGTAGCTGGGACTACAGTCACGTGCCACCACACCCAGGGAAATTTTTAATTTTTTTTGCAGAGATGAGGTCTCGCTGTGTTGCTCAGGCTGGTCTCAAACTCCTGGGCTCAAGCAGTCCTTCCGTCTCAGCCTCCCAAAGTGCTGGGATTACAGGTGCGAGCTACTGCACCTGGCCAAGAGTAACTTTTCTTTTTTTTATTTTTTTTTGAGTTGGAGTCTCACTCTGTCGCCCAGACTGGAGTGCAGTGGCCGCTCCCGGCCACCGCAACCTCGACCTGCTGGGCTCCGGTGATCCTTCTGCTTCAGCCTTCCGAGTAGCCGGAATTACAGGCATGCGTTACCACACCCGGCTGATTTTTAAAAAAAATTTATTGTAGAGATGAGGGCTCGCCAAGTTGCCCAGGTGGGTCTCGAACCTGCGGGCTCAGGCAATCCATTCACCTCAGCCTCCCAAAGCACGGGATTACAGGCTGAGCCACCGAGCCCGGCTCAAGAGTAACTTTTTAAGCTACACCTAGATCTAGAATCATGTGTTACCTGGACTGGTGAGCCGAATGAGTGGATAGGGGTCCACCATTGTGGCTGTACCACCGAGCCAGTTTATCCTGAAGGGGCCTTGTAACCCTTCTTGGTTAAGCTTCCTAAGTAGAGTTGCAGGAGTCCAGGCCAGATTTTAGCCAGAAGACAAACCTACCAAGCAGCAAATTCCCTCCTTGGAATCTGGTGGGAGCAGTGAATCATCAAAGTGGATTTGCCAGATGGGGGTCGGCAGCACACAAGAAGTGGCTCAACACTGCCTCAGCACAATTGCTCATTTGGGTCCGGATCAGAGGTGATGACATCACCCAGGGCTGCAAGTGTCCATTATAGCCATGGGGAGGGGTGAACTCCCAAGACAATGTCATCAGAGAAGCAATGACTGAATGCAAGGGACAACTACTCAGGCGACAGAGGGAGCCTCTGAGAACTGTCAGAAAGACTGGCTTTGCATGATTTTGCAGAAGTGTCTCAAAAACTGTAGTTGGTTCTATCAAATACAGCTGAGGAGCCAAGGAAACGGACACCTACTGCTCTAAGAGGACTCTACTGGGAACCAAGTCAGGAGACACCATGATTTTAACTTCTCCGGCACCAGAACGGGGAGAAATAAATGTGTTTAAGCTACCCAGTCTGTGGTATACTTTTATAGCATTCCAAGCTGAGACAGCACTTCTATAAGTACTTTACATATATTAACTCACCGAATGCTCTTTTACAGGGAACAAAACGGAGCCACAGAGAATAAGTAGTTGTCCAAGGTAGTGAGTGTCATGCCAGGATCCACATCAGTTAGCTTCCGGAAGCCACTCTCTCACCTTGGGTATGGTCTACCACCTCTCCTATCATAATCATACCAGCAAATAGCACATCCAATTACAGAGACGAGGATTATTGACTCTATGTACAAAAGCCAAGTCCTCTAAGTGACTCATCAAGGCGGCTTCAATAGAAAGGTCGAAGTGTCACATTAGCAGGTCTGTATGAAATTTAGTCAAAGTTGTATCACTAGTTGAAAAATTAATTTCCTATCACATACCAATGATGACATAATACCAACAGGACAGAGAAATTTGATTTTGGTTTAAATTGATCAAGGTGAAGGCCATACGTAACAGAAGGCAAACAGTATTTGATGTGATATATCCAGGGAATATTATTCCCCGCCAAAAATGTTTTTTTTTTTGAGTTGGAGTCTCACTGTGTCACCCAGACTGGAGTGCAGTGGCCGCCCCCGGCCACCGCAGCCTTGACTGGTTGGGCTCCGGCAATCCTTCCACCTCAGCCTTCCAAGTAGCTGGAACTACAGGCGTGCTACCACACCCAGCTAATTTTTTGATTTATTGTAGAGATGAGGTCTCGCCAAGCTGCCCAGGTGGGTCTCGAACCTGCGGGCTCAGGCAATCCACTCACCTGCCAAAAATGTTTTAACCACACACAAACTTAAAGCTGTGTAGGAACT
The DNA here is from genome assembly GCA_963574415.1 of Tarsius wallacei. Taxonomy (NCBI): domain Eukaryota; kingdom Metazoa; phylum Chordata; class Mammalia; order Primates; family Tarsiidae; genus Tarsius; species Tarsius wallacei. The sequence goes on along the minus strand of CAUYQG010151035.1, from coordinate 13,943 downwards.
TTTATTCACTTGAGCAGATGGCAAAAAGGTTAATCAAAGGAGTGCAGGCTGGGTGCAGTGGTTCACACCGTTACCTCAACAGGAGATTCGGTTGAAGCCAGGAGTTCAAGACCAGCCTGGGCAACAAAAGGAAACTCGGCATCCAAAATTCAGTAAAAACCCAGTTTTTTTTTTTTTTTTTTTTGAGTTGGAGTCTCCCTCTGTCACCCAGGTTGGAGTGTAGTGGCAAGCTCATGGTCACCGCAGCCTCAACCTGCTGGGCTCAGGCGATCCTTCCGTCTCAGCTTCCAAGAAGCTGGAGCTACAAGCACATGCCACCAGCCCTGACTAATTTTTTGATTTACTGTAGAGATGGGGTCTCGCCAAGTTGCCCAGGCTGGTCTTGGACCCCTGGGCTCAGGCAATCCTCTCACCTCAGCCTCCCAAAGTGCTGGGATTATAGGTGTGAGCTACTGTGCCCAGCCCAGTATATTTTAAAAACATCACTGAAGACCACATATACCCACATGGCAGCTAAACAAGCAAAAATAGCAGTTATTTTGTGTTGAGGTTCCTTGATTATATTACAAGTTATGTCTGAATCAACTATTTGCTTTTAGCAGAAATGACGTTTCATCTCAACCATATATGAAAAGCTATAGATTCTAAAGCCATCTAGTATGATAGACCTTGATACTCAATGTTTAATTACCTTGGAGAAAATGGCGCAGACTTTGTCTTCCACATTTTCTTCTACATTCTAACACCTCACAGGCTGACTCATGTAATATTACCAGTAGCCCTTAACTAAACAGACACTGGTTTTTTTTTGTTTTTTTTTTTTGAGTTGGAGTCTCACTCTGTCACCCAGCCTCGACCTGCTGGGCTCTGGCGATCCTTCCGCCTCAGCCTTCCAAGTAGCTGAACTACAGGCGCGCGCTACCACACCCGGCTAATTTTTTGATTTATTGTAGAGATGAGGTCTCACCAAGTTGCCCAGGTGGGTTTCGAACCCGCGGGCTCAGGCAATCCACTCACCTCGGCCTCCCAAAGTGCTGGGACTACAGGCTGAGCCGCAGAGCCTGGCCTTTTTTTTTTTTTTTAAATCAGGTCACAAACACCAATGACTATTTTCATTATACTTTTCGCATATTTTCAAATATCTAATAATAATAATTTTTATGTCAAGAAAAACAAGTAAAGCATAGTTAGTTCCAGACTCCAACTTCATTTTGTAAAACAAGACATAATTTAAACCTACAAATTATGTGCACAATCAAAATTAATGCATGGACTTAAGTTTCACATTTGTGGTATGTTGAAGGATGGGTAGAAATTCAGTGATTCAAGGAAAATAAATGACATATTCTTAACACACAACTAGAAACAAAAAACAAAAAACGAATGAAAGAGTTACAATAAAAATCTTTATTTAGGTTTGGTCAGTACAGGTAAGATAGATATACTGGAGTCACAGAGCAATATGCATTAACAGGATACAACAGTTCATAAAAACTGAGTAACTATGCACACAAATTTCTTAAACATTCAGTCACCTAAAGAGAAAATGCACAGATGTATGGTGGAAAAAACTGTATCTAACACTGAAACTACTATAGGACTCCATCAGTAAGTCCAACTTTTAGTAATAAAAAACTACTGTACTGGGCAAACTTGGCAGTCATAAACCCACATCTATGCTAACAAGTCTGAATGGTGCATAACGGTAATAACAGCATGAGTAAGAATGCCCTTACACAGCACAGGTTCTAAATAGACACAGATCTATACAGACATCATTGTGTTATATTTTAAGGAAAGCTTTCCATTTACAACTTCACATTAACTCATATAAAAATAACTTGACCCTACACAAAATGTCCTTTTAGCAACATTCAAAGTAATTAACTGTTACAATTTCCAAAGTGGCAGAGGTATTGAAGCAAAAAAACAAAACAAACAAAAACAAACACACCCACAAGAAGGCAAATTGTGACAAAAGTATGCATTAATTTTCTGGACAGTATCCTCTCCCAAATTAAATGACACTGTATAAAAATTTGCTGGAAAAACATTACAAAACGGAACCCTGTACATTTACACTGGAGTCCAAGCCATTCTGCACGTGACGGGAACCCACAGTTCGGTTACCTTTCCCACTCACTGCTTTCTCCTCTTGAGGGTCATGACTGGAGTCTGTGTCATTTGAGTGGTGTGTGAGAGAGTTTTCACTGCCCGTGGGAGAGTCTACACTTTCATACCCCGTACTGAGTTGATTTGCATAACTACTACCTCCTCTGCCAGTTCTCTCCTCTGAGCTGTTGGCGGCCTTATGCCCATTCCCCGGAGAAGAAGGAAAGTCGTCTTCGGCTGTGTTCCCCTCCCTGTGAAATCCAGACCCAGACGTCCTCTGGCGGGAGGAGCTACCATTGCTCGGTCCGTTGGTCAGCCGACTGCAGTCTTTGCTTGTGGCCTCAGCCTGCTCTACAGGTTCAGAAGATGTAGTCCTGCTGGTACTCGGTGCTGAGGCCTGAGCCTGCTGCTGTTGATACTGAGCCAACTGCTGGCGCGTCTCCTTCAGCTGCTGCTGAAGAAGCAGAATGGTGCTCTGCATTCCCTCAACTTCTTCGTCAAGTTGGATGATGAAATCATTCAGTTCTGTGCAAAGGAGAGCCAAACCTGCTTTAATAACTCTAGTAACGGTTAAACACACTTCTAAGTGCCTGCTGCAAAGCAAGCCAGTCAAATAAATGCGTATTAAGTAAACAAATACAATTCTAAAATCACAACAACGTATTTTAAAATTTTGCTTGGAATTATAAAATAGCCATTCAAAAGTGAGTTTGAGCCAGGCTCGGTGGCTCAGCCTGTAATCCCGCGCCTTTGGGAGGCTGAGGTGAGTGGATTGCCTGAGCCCGTGGGTTCGAGACCCACCTGGGCAACTTGGTGAGACCTCATCTCTACAATAAATCAAAAAAATTAGCCGGGCGTGGTAGCGCGCGCCTGTAGTTTCAGCTCCTTGGAAGGCTGAGGCGGAAGGATCGCCAGAGCCCAGCGGGTCGAGGCTGCAGTGGCCGGGAGCGGCCACTGCACTCCACTCTGGGCGACAGTGAGACTCCAACCCAAACAAAACAAAACAACAAAAAAAAGTGAGTTTGTTTAGGGAGACAGCCCATGCTTAAAATAATATACAGCTGGCCCTCCTTATCTATGGGTTCTGTATCCAAGAATTAATTCAATCAACAGTGGATTGAAAATATATTTTAAAAAATTGTGTCTGTACTAAGTGTGTACAGGCTTGGTTTCTTGTCACTATTCCCTAAACGATACAGTGTAACAACTATTTACATTACATTAGGTACTATAAGTAATCTAGAGATGGTTTCAAGGGAAGATGCAGAGAGACTACATGAAAATACTGTGCCATTGCACATCAGGGACTTGAGCATTAGCAGAATTTGGGATCTGCAGGAGGTCCTGGAATCCATTTCCCATGGGTACCAAAGGATGACTGTATTGAAGCAACCAAGGCACATTTGATTTGGGTCATCTTGTAATTACATATACAACTGATTGCAGGCCCCAAAATCTGATCCACGTTTACCTGTGGGCCCACCTTGACCAGACCCCTTATTCCTCACCCTCCTAGTCAGTGCCCTAGCTTCACAGCAGGACTGGCCCTTAAGGACAGTGTGGACCTCTACTCTAACACATTCCAAAGAGGCCTATGCACTACTCAAAAGACTGTTCCATATTTAAGGATGAAAGTCACAGAAAATAATTCTTGAAGATTCTGAAAAGACAGTCTTTTTTTTTTTTTTGAGTTGGAGTCTCACTCTGTCACCCAGACTGGAGTGCAGTGGCCGCTCCCGGCCACCGCAGCCTCAACCTGCTGGGTTCCAGCGATCCTTCCGGCTCAGCCTTCCAAGTAGCTGGAACTACAGGCACGCGCTACCACGCCCGGCTAATTTTTTTTTTTTTTTATTGTAGAGATGAGGTCTCGCCAAGTTGCCCAGGAGGGTCTCGAACCCGTGGGCTCAGGCAATCCACTCACCTCGGCCTCCCAAAGTGCTGGGATTACAGGCTGAGCCACCGAGCCCGGCCTGAAAAGACAGTCTTAAAAGATGTTACTTGGCTACTGATCGTCTCTGCAGTTAACCATCACATATGTTAATTTTCAATTTAAAATTTCAAGCAGTTTGGATATTTTCCTTATTATTAATGTCCCTCACAAAGAGGAGAACTAGCACAGATGTGGCTACACTTGCACAAAAAAGTATGGAGGCTGACAACTGAATTTGTTCATCTTAGTACTTATTTATTTTTTTAAAATAAGGTCTCAACTCTGTTGCTCAGGCTGGAGTGCACCAGTGGGATCATAGCTCCCACCTCAGGCTCCCAAGTAGCTGGGAATACAGGCACATGCTACAGCACCCAGCTAATTACTTTTATAGACATAGGGTCTATGTTGTGCCCTTTGCACTCAGATGTCCCTTCTGGGGGGACATCATAAGTCTAGTAAACCACTCAGATATGCCCTCTCAGGGGACATAAAGAGATTGCTGGTGGTTATACAGGACAAACTTATGCCAGCATAAATTTTTCAAAAATGTATGTTTCCTTAAAGTTTTCCATTCAAATTGCACAAAAAAGTAAATAAAGAGATGGAATATATACTGAGATATGATCAATCCGTTGAGAAGTGGTTTTTAGGAATCATGAATCTGTCCTTATACAATGTCTTCAAACAACAAATTACATATTAATGTGGGAGGAAGAAAACGAGACTGCACTGTCTGCTCAAATAGAAAAACACCAGGTGGAAGACATTAAACAAATTACTACTGCACATGTTATCAGTGAACCTACAATGCATGCTGGTGACTATTTCACATGTTGCCATACATTAGAAAAACATAAGACATACAATTCTGATTTTTTTGTCATAAGTTCCTCAATGTCCAAAATTCCATTAGCCAAATATCATTACAATAAAATAACTGGTTCTAGCCAGGTGCAGTGGCTCACGCCTGTAATCCCAGCGCTTTGGGAGGTGGAGGCAAGAGGACTGCTTGAGCCCGGGGGTTCAAGACCACCCTGGACAACTTGGCAAGATCTCATCTCTACAATAAACCAAAAAATTAGCTGGGAATGGTGGCATGCACCTGTGGTTCTTGCTACTTGGAAGTCTGAGGTGAAAAGGTCAAAGCTATGATGGTGTGAATGTGCCACCACTGTACGCCAGCCTGGGTAACAGTGAGACTCCAAATCAAAAAAAAAAAAAAAAAAAAGCTTCCAAAACTATACTGTGTAACATGAGGTGACTCATTTTTCATTATTTTGTAAAAAGGTGCAGTCGAGTTGCTGGTAGGTGGTCTGTGAGATGTCTCCAAATGCAAAGGGTTAAATATTACATCCCTCATTCACCAACAGAATCTTAACAACGAATTGTTATTATTTTCAGACTACTGGAAATTGCCAAATGTTACCAAGATTTACACTTAAGAGAAATATTCTCTTCAAACACTGCATAACTGTGTACATCTTAGTAACACAAAACTTTTATCAAACCCTACCCCCTACTAAAACCAAAAACTTAAGAAATCTGCACAATAAACAATTAGGAGCGTGGGGGAAAAACAAACTAAAATTAAGTAGCTTTGCTGACTTAACTAAAAATGTTTCATTCATAATCTTATATAATCATAGGCAGAGATTAGCATGAATAGAACCTAATCTAAACATGCCTGGCAGTTTTTTAAAGCCAGTGCAAAGTGAAGTGAACTTAAAAAAAAAAACAAACCCTTACCATCCTGACTGCTTTTAAGCTCCTCACTATATTTCTTCTGTAAAGCCAACTCTGCTTCAAGTTGTGCAATACGTCCCTGGGACAGCTGCCTTCCAAGCTCTTGATTCTCCTGGATAAGCATTCGACATTTCGCCATTAACTTTTTGCCTGTTTGGCTGCAAAGGAAAGAGCCATTCATCACAAAATGAAGATGAAACTCTCTGTAACCTTCTTTGCTTACAATCATTACATGATAGATGTAACACATACAGAACAGCACTATGTCACAGCAGATACCACCCTATGATTACCATCTTCTTTTCTGGAACACGTCCATCTTCCACATTTCAGTATTTTGCCAATACAGCAGCAAAGATAAACCCTAGACAAAAAGTGCCCAAATGGCTACTTTTTGTTCTATTACATCAATTACCAATTCTGAAATCTATTTTCATCCCAAATTATCATTTAAAATAGAAACAAGCCAGTAAATTAGCACACATCTTCGATATACCAATGTTATTACAACACTAAGGTCCTTAACACTTTACCAACCAGGGAAGTTCTTGAAAAGGCACATGCAACATCAGTCACAAATGTGTGCTTCTCTAAAGCATCTAATATATGAAAACCAGTGCCGACAATTATAAATGAGTGAGAGTAGCCGGGCTCAGTGGCTCACCCTGTAATCCTGCGCCTTGTGAGGCCGAGGTGAGTTAATTGCCTGAGCCCACGGGTTCGAGACCCGCCTGGGCAATTTGGCAAGACCTTATCTCTACAAAAAAAAAAAAAAAAAAAAAAAAATAGCCAGGCGTGGCAGCATGTGCCTGTAGTTCCAGCTACTTGGAAGGCTGAGGCGGAAGGATCGCCGGAGCTCAGCAGGTCAAGGCTGCGGTGGCCGGGAGCATGCCACTGCACCCCAGTCTGGGTGACAGAGTGAGACTCCAACTCAAAAAAAATTAAAATAAATAAAAATAAAAAAATAAATGATTGAGAGTATATTTACTCTTGCTAGAAAAACATTTAATAAGGATTCTTCTTCAAAGCCGGTTCTCTGGTACATTCATCTTCCATACCTCTTTAGAAAGCATCTACTGAGGCACATTCAGCAATTACAATTTTTTTTTAAGCCTTAAGACTTTCTCTTAACTCATTTGCAACCGCTGACATAAATTTATGTCATTCCAAATTCTGTTCCTGGTTGCTACTGACTGAATTTACCTCATCATGGAAATTCTTTTCGGGTTTATAATCTGAATAAAAATACAAAGTACAGAATGCTAGTCAGAGTGGTGTCTGAGGCAAATACTGGATATGCCTGCAACTTCCAGTTGTACTGCAAAGAAGGTGACAATTTAGAAAAGACCATTTCACTTGTGCTTAACAAAAGAAGTATGCAAGAACCAGCTTCAGATTTTTTTTTATTTTCACCTGCTCTCATATAAGGAAAGTTAAAAATTTGCCACTCGTGAATGTGTAAAGTTTCTCAATAAAACTTCACTGCTTTTCTCTAGTTTAAGTGATAAAAGTAGAAGTTATTATCATTTTTAAAAGGGCTCTGACTTAAATATTTAATTGTGCTATTACCCTCTGACATTTGGACAGAGACAATCTGACATTCTTGTTACTAAGTCCAGAATGACCTCAGTGGTTAAAAACTTTTTTTATTCTAATCTTTCCTCCTAGCAGGGCTTTCACATTTGATACATTACACTTCAGTATGCCTTACAACTTTTAAAATGGGAGCAGTCTGTAAGTAATTCTTATTCCTTGAAGTAGTATTACAAGGCCTTTTTAAAAATCCACACCACATGGTCTAACTTAATATAATTCAAGCAAAACTTTGAAATTAAACCTCCTTGCAGAAGTCTTCAGAACAGTAAAACCTGGGTTACTACTGTTCAAAGGAGTCAAGGTGAAAGCCATTTTGAGCTAGCGTCTGGTAAGGGTCTTACGCTTTTTCATGGTGTTCTTGCTGACTGCTAGATTTCTCCCATTTTCCAGTAACACTCTCAGGCTTTAGCCTTCAGTGACATGCACTTAGAAATCAAACAATGAGGAAATGAGAGAGACATGACTGTCAAAATTTCCTTCACTTTGCTGCCTATGTTCTCACAACTCTGTTTTCTTGAAAAGTATACAGCATGAGTGTTTCCAACTAACCTGAAATTTCTTACTTTTATATGAATTTAATAGACTAGAAAATAGATAACTGTAAAACACATTAATTTGTGACCTGACTTAACCCCATACAAAAACGTCACAAATTCAAACACAAAAAGGTTTTGTTTAAAAAGCCATACCTTTTTTATAAATAAATGCCCATGCTAAGATTATCCTATCATGCCTAAAACTAGTGATCACTAAAATAATTCTTAACAAAACAACTGTTTTAAACATTCTGTAACTGTTATTTTATTAACTGTAAGATTTGTGTTGTGCTCATCACATCACAAAAAATGATAATTTAGTTACAAGTAATTATTTTTAAATAATCTTTAAAATTACAATTCAATCCATTCTGAAAATCAAGTAACCCACAAAGCATAATAATAGAAAATACGTCAAGAAAAGGATTTTATAAGGAGTGAATACTGTACATTGTTTTAGTTATCAAGGGGAAGGGAACAAGGCTATTTTAGAGATTTAACACATGATTACCTAAATGATTAAATATGAAACAAAACCCGTCAAATTACTGAACGATATCCCTCTAAGCACTCTAAAACATATGAGTTGTCACATGAATATTTTAACTGAAGTGGGCAAAATAAAAAGTGAGAAAAACAGAAAGGTGAAAACACACAAATACACATATACACACACAAACAAAATTCAGTCTATTTGAAATATTCCAGATGGGATGAACTGAGCATTACTTGTTTCAATTAAGTGTTGTATTTATAACACCTGACACACTCTGGCTTATAGCCTAATTCTACAGAATAAAAATCCATTCGTGGGTGATAAAATAAAATGATCCCTTAATATAATGGAACTACGATGTAGACATTAAAATGTAGCAGTCTAGATATACTAAAAAATGGAGAACTGTCCAAGAGATAAAAATAAAAAACAAATCGCAGGTCATAGGTATTTATGGTATGATCACATTTGTTTAAAACCAATATACATAGAATGATTGTATATGCATAGAAATTATCTACCCAAGAGATTGTACAGCAGTTACTGCTCCTGAAGAATAGAACTGAGGTCAAAGTCACATCCAGGAGTGACTCACTTTTCATCTACATCTTTCTCTACAGTATCTCCATTTTGTACACAAACATGTATTATCTTATTAATTAAAAGAGAAAATTTTACCAATGACAAAAAAAAAAAAAGAAAAGATAGCCCTCAAAGTGACTGTTACCTCAGTGGCAAAGAAAGACACTGGCTAAATTTGAGTACAAGTTAACAACACATTTTATGAATTAATTCTTGACCTACGAAAAATATACTTAGGTCATTTCTACTGTGATCTTAGTGGCATAAAATACACAGAAAACCCTTATTAATGCATGCACAATAAACTAATTTCAAACAGTTGGTTACTTACCCTCCAACCCTCACAATAGTGAGAATTTTAGAAGCAAATGTCTTGCTGAAAAGTCAAACAAACCACTTCTTCAACCCACCCTCTGCCCCACAATCAGTTCCCTAAAACACAAACATACAAGATACTTACAATTGATTTGAATGATTAAGAGAGAACTTAAGTCACCCTTGTTAAAAACTGCACTTAAACGTTGGGACAAGCCGGAACATTTATCTTCCACTCATCTTAGACTCCATTATCACCAAGCGAAATTTGAATTGGTGATTTATAGAATGATCTGACGAAAAAAAAATCACCTCCAGGATTGGATGGAAGCATGAAGATAATAATGCCTCATTTATCTAAATGATCAAATGAATTTACTAGAAATGATCACTATACCTTTTTTCAATTCACAAAATGTCTTACTTAGGCCAGCCCATAGTTCCAACACATTATCTTCTGGCAGGCACCCTGTGAAGCTGTCCCACATTAATTTCTACTGGAATATCCTGGGACAAAGTGTCAAAAAAGTAAAGTAACAATTGTCAAGTCACCTTTTATGATACCAGCTGAAAAGTCTTTTAAAAATGAGACAGCGCCTTTTCCTTCACTTTGAAGAGCACAGCAACAGTATTTCCAAAATCAATCTGCTCTCCATAGCCCCCCAAATTAAGATGTTAAGAGTACAACAAAATCATCATAGAATTCCTTGAACTTAAAAAAAAAAAACCCAACTATTTCAAGGCACATTTAATTTAATATCAAGAGTGCAATACAAACAGCCCAAATACAATGAAGGAACACATTCCCCCATTAACACCAACGACAATGCTCTTTTAAACATGTGCCTGTTGAATGAAATGAGGATTTCATCAAGTCACTACTGAAAAAAAATAACGCAGTGAGTCTCATCAAAGCCAACATCCTTATACAATCTAGTTGTGAAATGAATGTTTATAATGCTTCAAACAGTTTAAACCTGAAGTTTGATACCACACCTTCATGTTTGTACAATCCTCAGTAAGATTATCTACAGTTTTTGCAACCATTCAAAGAACAAACCTTTGATTAAAACCACAATGATTTAAGGCTCACTCAAGTAATATAGGAGCCCCAAATGAAATGGTTAAATATATAAACTACTTGTACTGACATCTATTATTTGATTCTCAGGACTATTAAAAGTTGCTTCTTAGCAAAAAAACAAAAAAACAAAAAACAACAAAAAAACTCTTTAAAGGCAAAATTCACCTCATTCGAGTTTTGACCCAGAAGTTCAACAATCACGAAGTCCACAGTCTTATTGGCAAAACTGATATACAGTGTTTCTAAGTCACTATGCTTAAGGTTAAGAGCGATGCATATTCCATTTTTACATTTTACTGGAATTTTACATGTTCAATTCACGATTTAAAATCTCTAGGTTTTCATTCCTCCACTGTCTGAAGACACAGTGTGCCACAGACTTAAGACTTCTGTTTCTCCCTCTATTTTCTTCAAACAGAAACATTTCTCAAGTGTCTACATGTCCTAGAAGGGGAATTTTTCGGAGGTAGCCACTTCTTCGGAATAGTCCGACGGCATCAGGCCTCTGAAGCAAGGGGAAGGGGGAAGAGAAAAAAGCTGAAACACAAGGTTCATCTGGTAAGTTTTACATTAACCATTACAAGCTGGACAGAATAAAATGTGGCTTTTTTGGCTCAAAAAGTCTGAGTCTTGGTGTGGAAACGAGTACTTGGCTGTCCCACCACAGCTTTCTCGTAGTGGGACTGTCAGGGAAGTCTTGACTGGGGAGTATGATTTGTTTACCTATCAGGCGTAAACTTCCAGGCACTCAGTTCATTTTGGGCTTGTTCCAGTTTGTCTTTAGTCTGTTCCAGTTCACCTTTCATTTTTAGGAAAAACAAGTTGATCGCTGGGTCTACCATTGTTGATCTCAGTTGGGCAACGCTCGGCTGTTGGACTTGCTTGAGGTACTGGATTTGAGTCTATGCAAAGCAAAAGAAACAATTACTACTAAATCAAATGAAACACATGTAAGAGGATGGGATAAGTGTCCTTTCATTCATTTTATTTACTAAGCCCTCCACCCTTTGAGCCTAAACTCTCTAGGAAAAAGTACAAATTAAAAACAGCTATGTGACAGGTACGCTAATTACCCTAATCTGATCACTATAATTATATGTATCAAAATATCACTGCATTCCATGAATATGTACAATTATTATCAATTAAAAAAAAACAAGAAATACAACTATTAAAGGTTTTTCATGTAGGAATTAAGGTTGATTGCATTTCTATATTTGGAACCCTTAAAGAGGCTACATCTTACATTGCAACCAAAATAGCAAAAAAGTTGCTATTTGTTAAAAATGCTGATAACCCACTGGAAAAAAAACAAAGTTTTAACTATTAATGAGGCACAGAGGCTCATGCCTGTAATCCCAGCACTTTGGGAGGCTGAGGTGAGAGGACTGCCTGAGTCCAGGAGTTCAAGACCAGCCGGGACAACTTGGTGAGACCTTGTCTCTACAATAACAATAAATCAGTAAATATATACTAGTGACATAAGAGTGGAATCTTTTAGTTTATTTATTCCCTTTTTTTTTTTTTGAACTGTCTCACTCCATCGCCCAGGCTGGAGTGTAGTGGCCCTGTAGCGTCAACCTGCAGGGCTCTGGCGATCCTTCCGCCTCAGCCTTCCAAGTAGTCGGAACTAAAGATGCACACTACCACACCGAACTAATTTTTTTTTAAAATTTATTGTAGAGATGAGGTCTCACCAAGTTGCCCAGGCTGTTCTCGAACCCGTGGGCTCAGGCAATCCTCTCATTTCAGACTTCCAAGTGCTCGGATTACAGGCTTGAGCCACCATGCCCGGCCTAACTTTTTGCCTACAAAAATTATTCTATGTAAAAGTCCAATAAAATATACCAGGTACAAGATTCTAATTTAAAACACACATTTGCATTTTTTTTTTTTTTTTAAAGAGACAGGATCTCACTCTGCTGCCCAGGCTGGAGTGCAGTGGTGCTATCACAACTCACTGTTACCTCAACCTCCTGGCCTCAAGCAATCCTCTCATCTTGAACTCCCAAAGTGCTGGGATTGTAGGTATGAGCTATGGTGCCCAGCCTCATATTTGCATTTCCAAATTTAAAAATATACCATACTCGTATCAGTATGAGTTGGCATTATAAGTTTATAAAAGTAAAACTCCATGGGCCCTTAAGCCAAAATAAAGATGAAAAAATTGCTTGAGCCCAAGATACAGACAAGTCTAGGAAACACAGTGAGACCTTGTCTCTACAAAAAATAAATTAGCTAGGCATGGTGGTGCATGCCTATAGTCTCAGCTACTCAGGAGGCTGAGGTGAGAGGATCACCTGAAGCCAGGAAGCCGAGGTCACAGCGAGCCATGACCCTGCCACTGCACTCTCCTGGGAGACAAAAAAGAAAAAAAAATTTTTTAAGGCTAGATAGTATATGACCTAGGCCAAACTGCTTGCTTTTGAGAGATTAAATAAGCCAATTGTTCAAGAACATGGTCAATTCAGTGCTGTGGTTTGGACTAGAATTCTAGTTCTTAGGCCTCCTAACTCCTGGTATAGAGATTTTCCACCGTACCAGAACCCCTCTACTTACATATGAAACCTTCAATTTCGACTTCAGTTGTACTACTTACTAGCACATTAAAAATACATTTCTAAAATATGAAATACAGTTATTAGCATTAATAAGTTCATCATTTTCTTCATATTGAAAGTAGATCTGGCTCAAGGTCTTTTACTTCATACTACGACTTATACAGGATTAAAGTTAAAATTTTTTTACTATAAATTTAATAAGACACAAATATCCTAAGTAAGTTGAGAACATACTTTAATTGCTGTTTCATTTAGCAAACAAAAACAATCCTTATTTATCTTATGGAGATTTTAAAAAGTAATTCATTTAAAACAAAAAAGTACAACTGCTTATTCAATGTAATGCCAGCTGCTAAGATAATTTAACAGGAATAATAAAGCATGTCTTACAGCACACACCATGTGCAGATGTCACTAATCAAAACACAATCTGTAACACTGACTTGACTTAGTCACTATTTAGGTTTACAGAGTCTCAACAGTTATCATTTTTACTCATGAAGAAAGAGGCAAATCTGACAAGAATAAATTCCATGTGCTACAGAACACTGAGTAGAAGTGTTTTGAGAGCAAAACCAACAGATTTTATTCATAAACAAAATAAAGAGTAAAACAAGTATTACAAAAAACCAAGAACAATATTTCTTTGGCTTACTTATACCTTACGCTAAATATTAACTAAACAAATGGACTCTGATGAACTTGGCAGACATATCGAAGAAAAAAAGAAAGAATTATGTAAATCAAAAGATCAAATTAATTATAAGGGTTAGTATGTCAGGCAAACAGAAGATTTTTTTCTTTTTTTTGAATTGGAGTATCACTCTGTCACCCAGACTGGAGTGCAGTGGCCGCTCCCGGCCACCGCAGCCTCAACCTGCTGGGCTCCGGCGATCCTTCCACCTCAGCCTTCCAAGTAGCTGGAACTACAGGCACGCGCTACCACACCCGGCTAATTTTTTGATTTATTGTAGAGATGCGGTCTCAC
>CAUYQG010151028.1:0-18847 GCA_963574415.1 Tarsius wallacei | reverse complement strand
GTGCTCTGTTAAATTCAGATGTCAGACAGACATGAGTAATATTTGTGTGTGTTTGCTTCATGGCAACTCGAATAAAGGTGTACACTCCGATTAAATGTCTTTCTCTTGCCTTCTCACCCCTGTATATATTTAAATTTTTTTTAATTAAAAAAATTTTTTTTAGTTGGAGCCCATCCACCTGCTGGGCTCCAGCAATCCTTCTGTCTCAGCCTTCCAAGTAGCTGGAACCACAGGTACACGCCACCACGCCCAGCTAATTTTTTGATTTATTGTAGAGATGAGGTCTCGCCAAGTTGCCCAGGTTGGTCTTGAATCCGAGGGCTCAGGCAGTCCACTCACCTCGGCCTCCCAAAACGCGGGATTACAGGCTGAGCCACTGAGCCCGGCGTGACAGTTTCTTTATAGAAGAAGTCCTGGAACTTTAGAAGTCCAATAGCTAGGGATGACATGCAGGACTGTTATTTCTAGTAAATACTTAGGGCGGAGAGGATTGTGTCAACTCCAAGGGAAATTCAAAAGGTAAACGTTGGAACATCTGGAGAGAATCTGGAATAAAGAGGCAGGTCAATGTGCAGGGATAGACTGCAGTCAGCCCTGGAGGGTGACGGCTCAAGGCTGGAGTGCAGCAAACAGAAGAGCTCTCTCTGGGATAGAGAAATCGGTTCAGGTGCCTTAAACTAAGAAATCTCCTTTCTTGGATCTTTTCCCGCTTCTATTATTCATGCATTTTATACCCACTTCTATTATTCATGCATTTATACATCAGAGTGGTTGGCTTAAGTGAGACTGCCAGTATTTCTGAAGCTGGCCCTGTTCTCATGTCTTAAACAGTCCCTTGTAATGGTCAAGTTCTATAGGTCCTATCCCTTATCGTGCTGTTTGTTCTCTTTAATAACCAATAAAATAAGGACTATACTTTTTTATTTTAAGGATGTGGGGTACAGTTCAGGGTTAGGTATACAAATGGTCATTATGCAGGTACCCTTGTTGATGAGATGTGCCCCACCCCTTCCCCTGGCAGTTTCTCACTACTGCCAATCCCTTTCTTATAATATTATGATAGTCATTCAAAGTCCACTTATGAGTGAGAACGTGTGGTACTCAGTTCTTTGTTTCTATGATAGATCACTTGAGTATTATAGATTCTAAGTCCATCCAAGTTGCTGCAAAGTTCATAATTTTAGGACTATACATTTTTATGTCACATTTACAAAAACTCTAGCAGCACAAGGTATTGGCTTGGTTTTCACTTGAGTTTCGCATGACAGAGAAAAATGTTCCTCTTTTGAGTAGTGTCTGGACTGAATCATAAATGTTTTTGATCACTGATGAGACCCTACTTCTTAATGGGTTAATATTCCAATAGGGTAGAAGGTCTGATTTTAAAAGGTAAAGCAAGGGAGTGCAAGTTGAATACTTGTTTTAGAAGTTTTTTTACTACCTGTCTTACCATATGATCTTGCTTTGCCCCATTCCTAAGGATGAGAGTCAACTATCTATGAGGTCATTTGCATTGTTCTTCAAGTTCTGTTGGTGAAAGGCATGATATAAGTCAACCCCAGTGTTAATACATCTATCTATTTGCCCGTATCTTAGCAAAACCTGTTGTGTGTAGGAAAGATTCATTATTTTATATGCACTTAGTTTGCTATTCTTAAAATAATATAGTGCTTTAAAATAACTAGGCACATTAACCAGGGGTTAAAGAGACTGATTTTATAGACTTGGAGTAGGAGAAAGAGTAAAATAAAACCACCATCTATTTGGGTCATGGAATCAAGTAAGTCTAGAAGTTCTTAAGTGAAATATTTTTAGTCAGTCAACAGCAGGGTAGACCATACCAAAAGGAGCATCTATAATGATGTGGCACAAGGATTTTTTAAAATCTGGAAATATGTGAGTTAGGAAAATTAATGTCTAACTCCTTAGACAGAGTGTGGTCTTTTCTAGTTTGATGAAGGTCATTTTCAGGACAGTCTAGGTTACAGTTCAACTCCCACTAATAGGCCTTCAGAAAAAGGAAAATTGGCTAGAGTTTCTGAAGCCACTGTGCTTTTGTTTTCTAATTAAAACCGATAAAATGCAAGCGATTACCTATACTCTGAATATTTTATAATAATATTTTACATTTTTTTCCAAAAAATAGGAAGTTAACACTTTTTCCCAAGACTGGAGTGGAGAGAATACCAGCCAACCATGATGCAGTGAATGTGTGCCAGTGTATAATACTCCTAGCTTCTCACGTAAATCTTTCCTCACAGCAGGATTTGAGCAAAAACTCACCACTTAATTGAATAGTTCAAATGCCACTGAGTAGGAAATTTTAGTTAGACCATGATATTTGCAAACTTAAAGTAGATATATGTATTCTGGCAGTATATACCATATTTTGAAATATCAAAAAATTTTTAAAGAATTATTTTGTGCTCTTATACAAGTTGTGGGTATTACTTGTTTTAGGACTTTGAAAGTGTTCCTCTTATACTGTAGCTGTTTTCTTTTAAACAACAACAACCTTGCTTCATTTTCCTTTTTTATTTTTGAGCTGCTTGCAACCCCTTTACGAATAGTGAGAAACAATGCAATTAATTTTCTCCAGCGCAATCATGCATAGATTTAATAAGCATCCGAAGGTAGGATCCATCTGTAAAGTATGCGTTGCATGCTAAATTACTTCTCTTCTGTGGTTTTTTTCTTCCCAAACCTTAATTAATTGAAGAAAAAAAATGTTTATTAAAGTGAGAACAGGCTGGGCTCTGGCTCTCCCGTCTCTGGTTCAAAAGTTCATACAATTCCCTGAAGGCTCATCTGAATGTGTGTGTCTCCCTCTCACAATCTTTCTTTCTCCATCTCTATAGTAGGGATGAATGCCTAGAAAAGGTGTATTTATTTTGTTCCCAGGATTAACTTTAATAATTTTAACTTGATGAACTAAGTTTCTTGTGCATGTAGACTTGGGTATATTATATGTTTACACAGTATATGTTTGGCATCTATTATATGTTTACATACACAGTACATACACATATACATATAGGCACATGAATGTTTTATTTACCCATCTTCTGTTGCTTGGAATTTGTAAGATTGATATAGTGCTTTCATTGGCCTCTTTAAACAGAATGTGGACAGAGAGCAGGAAGTACAATTCTACAGGTGGGTCTCAGACAGGAAATTAAAGGAATTATGTATGAAAATAAGCTACATCTTTATGGATAAATTTGGACCAGAAGAAAAAAATTAAATCTGCCCAAATAGAGAAATGTTTACCCATTAACAGAAATAAAAATAATAATAATAGGAAGTGACTCACTCCTATGAGATGCTTTGGAAACTGAAGACATTTCCTGATCTGCAGCAAGCTTTTTGTGACCTAGGTGAAAAATAGCAAATTTGTTGTAAAAGAAAAATACTGTCTTTAGAGATGGACTCAGAATTTTCTCAATCTTTTCAGTTGCTTCCCTAGGATGTCATGAGCTTCCTTTTGTTTTTTCAAAGTATTGCATTTTTCTCCTTATTATACATATGCTACAATTTTTAGATCCTTGTTTAAAAAAGAAAAGAAATACAAGTTGTAGTTTTCATCTAAATTACTAGTTTCTCTTTTTACTTTAAAGTAAGATTGGCTTTCTTCTTTAGCACAAATAAGTCCTGCATAATGACTTCCAGATTTAGGCATGTATGGACTCAAAAAGCAAGGCTGAACTTGACTGTGATCTTGCCTGATTGAAGTCAACTTCCCTTTGCTTCATTGCTTCTTGCAAAACATAGTGATCGTTTAGGAGCCTAGCAGAGTTTTCGACAGGTTGTTTTATTCACTCTCTGGACTCCTGCATAAGGTGCGTAAAACTGCTGATTTCAATTTTTTAAAAATAGACATGTAAGTCAGGAAAAAATAAGCAACATGGAAAGCTAATTTAACAGCTATTTTAAAGCTGTATCTAATGGCAAGGATGCAGCCTTAGTCGTGCTGCCTCTTTTTGTCATGTACAAGTACCGTCATATACCCTTGCCATGTGAGTGTCAGTCAGATGAGCCATAGAAACACTCCTAGAATTTTGAGGAATCAGCATTCCATATTTTCCTCTCAGAAGTTCTGTTGCTACTGCAAATTGACATGTACACATTTGGGCCACTTTTGAAAACTTGTGAACCAAAGCACATGGAAGTGATGTAACAATTATCATCGATGTCTTGGAAACTGGAAGACCGTACTGTGTAGGTCATGTACTATGCAGGGCATCTATTTATGTGTATCACGTATCATAATCTCCCCACGCCCAAAATTCTGTGACTTTTCGAAGAATCTTGCTATTGCTTTCTAAACAGATTTTGTTTGAGACCTCTGTGAAATCCCTGCATCGAATAGCTGTGGGTTTCACAAATT
The DNA here is from genome assembly GCA_963574415.1 of Tarsius wallacei. Lineage (NCBI taxonomy): Eukaryota > Metazoa > Chordata > Mammalia > Primates > Tarsiidae > Tarsius > Tarsius wallacei. The sequence continues at coordinate 14,460 of CAUYQG010151028.1, read as the reverse complement.
ACATGCATGTAAACAACATACCTTTGAAAGGAGGAGATGTGGGCCCTTTCTCCTATATGCTTATGTCTCTGTTGTCGTAGATTGGCGTCCTTTGTGAGCTATTCAGTGACATTTCAGAACCATTTCGCTCTGCAGAAAACCCGCAGTTGTGTTTCTTTAGCTGACACTGTGGCACTTGCACTCGAAATTGCTAGTTAGAAAAAAAAATTGTTGAGGCCGGTGGCTGTAATCAGCGTTGTTGCTGTCTGTTTCCTCAGACTAATAGCACAGCGATCCGAGTCTGAGAGTTCAAACAGAGGTTATCTTTCCCAGGTAGCATCTCGTCCAACGAGAATTTGATTTTTTTCTATAGGACTTTACTCCATTAGATTAATGAAATTTCAATGAGAGCCTGGCGCCCCCTGAAGCTTTGTTAAGAAAACAAATGGTGATTCTGTAGGTGTGACAGCTTGCTTGGAGAGTTACGAGAAGGTGAATACATCCCCACAATCCAGGCAGCCTGGAACACATTGATCTCTATTTAAAGCACCAATCGGATTTTTGTTAATTATAAATGATTGATCTGCAGTTTTTTCCTCTCTCTCCTCTTATATGTGTGGTTCCCCCTCCTTCCCTCACTCCTAACTTCTTTGCATGCTGAGTGCAGAGCTTTTTGTTTAAAGGGACAATCATAGAGAGCAAATTATAGCGATACCCAGCAGCAATACTATTGTGAATGTCATTGTCAGAGCGTTCACTGTTCACCCGATTGAGGTGGGCCCTGAAGTAGATTTCAGACTGACTCCGTGTTCCCTCTTTACTTGGCTCATTCCTAAAATAAGTAATTATTTTAACAAAAAGAAATCATTAGACTAGGACCATAGACATGATCATCATTATGTTTTAAAATCTGACTATAAGCTTTGTAACCCAAATCCCCAATATTAACTCTGGTCCAGAGTACATACCTTGTAGGCACCAAGGTATGATATGTGACCAACCAACCCCGTATGAGACAACAGGGTGAGCAAAGGGAATATCTCTAACCTTAAATCTCAATTTATAGGCATTTAGGCGATTAATCCACCTTTTATCATCTTTGTGGAGTTTTTAAATAATGTCTAAAAGTGATACTGTCCTCAAAAACTGACATGTGTATTATTCCTGATAATTGCTCACTACACATAGTTCTGAAGAACACAGAAAAATGTCCCTAACTTCTTTGTGGACCTACCTTTAGTGAAAATATCTGAGCATTAAATGTATTTATTTATTGAATACAAAAGCACATCGTTTCTTCTGTTATTTATAATGCATACATTACATAAAGTAGATAATTTACACAGCTCTTAGAAAACATTTGTAAAACTACAGCTTAAGGAATATAGATATTAGTGTACTACATTGAAAACTACCCAGATTTCACACTAACTCAAATGTAGATTTTTATGAGTGTGGCTTTTTAAAGTTTGAGTCCTTTTAATTAAGTTTTAGGAGATGTCTTTTCAAGTTAAAATAATGACCTTGCCCCAGTGTTCCTTTTCTTTAAATTGTCTAAACAATCCATGGAGTGCACAGGAGACTTTTTTAGACCAAGAATCTTAAAGTGGCTTAATGTTTGCAATTGGCACTCTTCTACAAAATCCTTTAGATTTGAAGAAGTATTGCCTCATTTATATGAATGTGCTGAAACTTTGCTTAACTTCCTTATGAGTTTCTGTATCACCAATTGCATAGGATAAACTCAACAGCATAAGAGCAATTCTCCCTTTAAAATAGCAGCATGAAATGGACAAGGAGCTGACATACAGCATCTTCCTACACCCAAAATTCTGTGACTTTTGGAAGACTCTCACTACTGCTTAATAAACAGGTTCAAAGTCTCTAATACTCATCTAAATATGAAAAGTGGTCTGACAGAACTTCCCCTTGGGTAATCTTTCCATGATCCTGTAAGTCCTCTTGGGAAAACTAGATTTAAATTGTCATTTTTGTGGTGTTGTGTTTGATCCTGGTATTTTAAAATATTTATTTTTTTCCTCTTTATTATTGCTTATTGTTTTTAATATCAATTTTTTAATTAGCAAAAGTCATTAGGGAACATGTACAAATAATTATAACTATGACTCTTAAAATCAGATTTTGAATTAACCAGAAAAAAAACCAGTGTGACATTTTTACAGTTGTCGCATATCAGAATAGTTGTTAATGTCAGTGACTAAATAAGTGACCGATGACAACATTAAGAAATGGGTGATCATGGTAAATTCACCAAGTTATTTTCATAAAATATTTCCAGAGGGCTGATTTTAAAATGTTTTAATTTTATTCCTGTTAGAGGTTTTTTTTTTTTTTTTTGAATAGGCTAACTAATGATTTTCATTAGTGTATTTGTAATTTATGTGATTTTAGGAGGTTCTACCAAGGTTAAATAATTTAAAGAAATAAACCCTTATCTGATATAAGATAGCTAATGAAGTATATTAGATACTTGCCCTATTGCTGCATGAAATGGATCTCCAAAGCTAACAACAGCTTTCTGCGGGAACACAAATCTCTATATAAATATCCAAATGTAGCAAGATGTTGCAAATTTTTAAAGATATGCCATAAAAATAGATTAACGCTAGTGTGCAGTCCTGTTCAACTGAATTACAAAGGAATATCATGGGATTGCCAGTGACATTCACATAAATAAAAAATCAATTCTTAATGATGAGGCAGACTTGTTTTAGCGCATTACCCAGGTTAAATGAGAGCACACAAAGACATCAACTCCTATAAGACTAGTGGAGTCATTGTATATTAATATGATTTAGGGAGCTACACACCTCGATGGAATAATTGTTATTATATCTATAGAGCCAGATGGCACTTGGTGTAAACAGCCATTGAGCACCTCAAACACAAGTGCGGCAGGTGATCTTTAAGATGTTCCTGCATCCTGCTCACTCATCTTATCACTGGAATCTGCGTTACTGTTTGCAAAATGGTTTGATTGCCAGCACGCAAATTTTTCAGAATGGTCCTATTGTTCAATAGGAATATAGAATGTAGAATGTCCTCAGCAGGAGGAATAGATGAGGCAGAATAGATGGGAATAAATGAGGCAGCTGCCTGGATTTGTGTAAACTAGCGCTGGATTTTTATAAGACAGAGAACGGAGGGAGTCATTTTTCTCCCCAGCATCGGTGGCCAAAAAAATTGTGTTTTCAGAAGTGAAAAAAAAAAAACTAACTCACATATTTTCAGTGAAGCAGGCTTCAGTAATTACTGTTATCAAAACAACCGTGAAGGAAGCCAAAGGGTGTACAAATTTGTGCTTCGAAAGTCAGAGAAATCCAAGTTTCGAGCAGAAGTACCTTTAGTAGCTTGAAAAATGTTTTTCTTTGTTTTGAAATTTAAAATGGACTTTTGTTAACTCTAATTATCCAGTTAAAGAAAACGCATTCATTTATTCAACACATGTTCATTGGGCACCTGCATGTGTCAGGCACTGTTCTAGTCACTGAGGATACATCAGTGAAAAAACCCTACCCTTGCATAGTTTACATTCCTCAGTGGGGAAATAAATGATATGATATGATGTAATATGAAGTATGGGAGAAATGAAATTGGAAAGATTCTGCTAAGGGAGCGTATAAAAGCTTAAGATTTGCCTTTTTCCCCTTAATAACATAAGGGAGATAATCTAGAAAGAATAAAAGAGACTGGGAAGGTTCTTGTTTATCTTCCAACTTCATCGATCTTGTGAAATTTCCAGTGATTTGTCTGATAACCCACCTGCTGTCACACCCTCAGCTCAGTGGCCAGGGTTAAATAGTCGGAAAGAGTATTCAGTGTAAGCTTAGATTTTCTTAGCCCTGAATTAAACTTAATAATCTTATCTAATTTTCTATGGTTTGGTTTCTTTCCTCTAATAACATTTCAAAAATATGTCCTCTTTAGTTACAAATAATTCTTAAATTGCTCCTTTCTGTCTCTTATAATCCATGTTTTCCGGTTTGTAATCATCAAGGCCCTAAGACTGGCCTCACAGAAGAATCTTTATCGTAGTAGATTTGGTGGATTTTGATTTCCAAACACATAAAACAGATTTTCCAAGTGTCTAAACTAAAGGAAGCTCCTCAAATTTTTGAGATCTCATGAATTCAACCATTCTGTTCCCTAATGACAAAATTCATACTATTGCTGAAGTATATCCACCACCCACTCTGGGGTACTATTGACTAATTAACTTGTGGATTTTATTTATTTATTTATTTATTATTTTTATTTTTTATTTTTTTGAGGTGGAGTCTCACTCTGTCGCCCAGACTAGAGTGCAGTGGCCGCTCCCACAGCCTCGACCTGCTGGGCTCCGGTGATCCTTCCGCCTCAGCCTTCCGAGTAGCTGGAACTACAGGCGCGCGCTACCACGCCCGGCTAATTTTTTTTTTATTTATTGTAGAGATGAGGTCTTGCCAAGTTGCCCAGGCGGGTCTCGAACCCGAGGGCTCAGGCTATCCACTCACCTTAGCCTCCCAAAGGCGTGGGATTACAGACTGAGCCACCGAGCCCGGCTAACTTCTGGATTTTAAACTAGTGTTTGGTTGTTTACCAGATGTAGTTTATCATATAACTGCAGCTACTATTTAGTTGAAACATAGCACTTGCTGTAAAATACTCTTTTAGCTTAGGTGAAAAAAATAAAATTCATTTTGTAATATGACATAGTCTTTATATAGGTTTACAGTTTATTAAATATTAATTAAATATATATATGCTTATTGCTACATAGATTAAAATACTGAAAGTATGTGTTGTGAAGTGTTAATAATGGCTACAGATTATAACGTAACATAAGAATAATATTCTTTTCTTTGTTCTTTTCTGTATTTTCTTTTTTTTCCCTGTAATGAACTTGTGTTCTTTTTGTAATCAAGAAAAACCTCTCAGTATTATTTTTTGAAAGCTAACAGAGGCTAAAAATTGATATTTTGCCTAACGCTAAGCCTCACAACTGGCAAGTGGATGCAGATCAGTATTGCAAATAATAGAAAGTAGTAGAAATCAGCAAGTGTTAAGATTTAAATAATGCCATTCAGTTACTAATTTTACCTATGTCTATTCATTGTATTTGAAAAGTATAGTGCAAAATTTGGCCAATGTATCCCTTCTTTTATTTCCAAGACATCAAGTTTCTTTTTATAAAATGGCAGGCAGTGATATTTCTATAACAGCATTCCAGATACACTCAATTTCATGAGGAAACGTTTTTAATTTCAGGCCTTTGAATGTGATGTTGCACATAAGGATGAGTATGTATGAATGTATCGAGAAAAGGGGGTTGGGAAACTTTATTTCCGTCAGCAGTCAACAGTATCTAGCCTATCAGAAAGCTTGCATAGATAAACATTCCTACTGTTTTAATTTTGAGTATAGATTGTCTCGTGCTGATGGGAAGTATTGTTAATTTTAATAAAATTAACTTTATATTGTTATTTCCCCACTTTATAATAATTTTACATGGTGCCCTGGGGATGCCTCTGTTTTACATTATCAGGTGTCACATTTGCCATTTGGTTGGTGTAGCAGCGTTCGGCTTCACTTCTCTATTCAATTGCCTGAAGCCACACTATTCACGTTATATTACAAGTAGCTATTTTGCTATACACTGCACAAGTTTATATACTCTTATTTTATATGTATATATCATTTTTGCATTTTCTTAAAATCATTGTTTTGTGCTATTTCCCAGCATTCCTGTTGCTTGCCTTTAGGTAGACACAGTTATGAGAACAAGTTGGCTGAGACTCCTAGCAGGCTGCCTCAAGTACTAAAATGTTTACATTTATTTTCAATCTGGTAGTCAGCCACTATTTTGATGCAATCCTAGCCAGTGCTTCATTGTTTTTGATGAATTATAGCTTGATAAACCCATTAAAATATAACTTTTTACAGAGAGAGAGTTATTGCTATTTAAAAAGAAGGGGAAATTATTGATGACTTTCATAACTCACTGTATGTCAGACAGATCACTAAGAGATAATTAATCAGAACATGTCTTCATTAAATGTTACTACTTGGCTTAAACTCTCCCACGAATTCATAGAAACCAAACAGACTAGCAAATAATCTGTAAGAGAATTGAATATTTGTCAAATTAAATATCACTGTTACTAAATACACAGTAATTAAATTAAAGAAATACCAAGCTCCTTTTGGTTCAGCCCATGTTTTTACTTTTTCTTGTTTTAATGCAAGTGTATGGCTTCGCTTTGAGTTTTGTCTGCTTTAAATTGTTCTGCTTTTATCATGATGCTATTGAAGGTGTAAGAGTGTATTAAAACATTTTAGTTAACTGTGTCAAATATTTATCATGAACAACTCAAAGTATACATTTTTCAAATAGACTTTCTATTTCACTTGAGTGTTTGTGTGTATACATATATGTTGATAAGTAAGCTGGTCTCCTGTCCGACCACCTTATGTGTATCTGGTTGGTATTTGATTGATAAACTAATGACCCCTGTAATCTGAGGAGCATTTACCTAACTGAAAACTGATAATGAATAGTCTAATCAATTTAACTCTGTTTTAGTAGCCAATAGTCAGAAAATACATAAAAATCAGTACTGAGCAGTTTGTGTAAAAATGTGTTTCATATTGGTATTTTTGTTTTTCAGAAATCACTCTTTTCTTTCTTTTTTACCAAAAATTTCTGTGGCTAGAAGAAACTATGTCTCTGCTTTGAATTATACCATTATTCCAGGTTATTAGCAGTCATATATCACTTGCTTTCACACCTTCAAGTTTAATATTTTGTGTGCCCTTTTTTAGTTAGAATCTTGGAACAATGTGTAATAGTCTTACCTTTGGTTCTACTCAACAAATGTAATTACCCTGTCATTCTCTTAAAGCATCGGTTGCTTATTAGATATATTTTTCATGTTCTATTATTATTGTGAATTTCGCAGGTTTGGGAGATGTTGCTGACTATGGGTAATGGAAGTATGGAACCAGGTGGTAAGAGTCAGTCACTCCTGTGTTCTAGTTGTGGGACTAGTACAATTTGCCAAATAACTTTTATGAAGTCATTAAAATGATCTAGATGATTAAGGTGAGCAATATAAAGGGGGATTATAAGAAAGTGGAGGAGCAATTATTATGCTGACTTTAAGCCCAGAAGAACTCTTGCTCTTGAGGAAGAAGTCAAGTGTGTGTGTGTGTGTGTTTGTCACAAGAATGTTGTAGATGTTATATGCCTATTGAATGCTTACATAACTTAAATCCACTAAGTAATTCCTAATTGGTTGTTTGCCTTGGGGTTGAATTCTTAGACTTTATCTTTGCTTTTCTAGTTCAAATACTTAGAGATCCTACATATGCCATTTGAAGTGTTATATATTGCTATTGCATTGACAATATTACCAAGAAATTTCTTGTAAAATTATAGCAGGACATGGGGAGAATTTGGAGATCAAAATAGTTTGCATAATTTCTACTTTGAGCCAGAATTAGAGGCAAATGACCCACAATGTACACAACAGTTTAGTGGCGATTAATATATTTCTGAATTTTTAGAGGAAAATTTATTTGAAAAGATTTTATGAAGTCTCTGAAAGTAGGTAATTTGAATCATGTTTATAAATATTTCACCTGCCTTGAATATATGATTAGATTTGTCCAATAATAATTTCAGAGTAACTAATGTGGCAATATAAATACGAGTACTTAGGAGGCATTTTTTCTTTATATAGAAAATATGTGATTAGTAATGATTTCTTTCACAGAAGGTTTTTCTATAGCACGTTGCCCTATAAAGGAAACCTGGAGTTAAGTTTGAGGAATTACATAATGAAATCCTCTGGGAGTATGTGGGTTAGGTATAATTACAAAAGTGAAAATGTATAATTTATGCTTGCATAATGCCTTCCATTGAAGGTTATAAAAATATGTCTTGTGACATACTCCACGAGTTACACCTCTTATATGCCTCCCTATATAATTAAAATCGCTTTCCTACTATGGTCTGACAAGAATCCCACACTCAAAATCACCTAAAATTTAGTGTTGTACAGCAGATCCTCTCTATAAGGTAAAATGAGTGATGCCTCGTTTGTTATCTTAATTAATTGTTTATATGTTTCCTCCTTTCACCGAGCATTTGAAGTAGCCTCTCCCACTTGTTTGAAGACTTTTCCCTAAGCTAAGTCACTACTAACTATCAAAAATTAAAATTGCAATTATTGATTGAGAGCCCTTTATGTGCTGGGTACTGTGTTGGCTGCTTTCAATATAATATCTCATTTTAACTCTCTCAGTAATTCTGTAAACTAGATTTTATCATCCCCATTTCACAGGTGTGGAAACTTAAAGCTAAGAGAGATTAAATACCTTTCCTAAGACCTTACTGCTCAGCTGTGGCCAAGCAGGAGTGTTAATTTATCACTGACTCCTAAAATAGGTGTCTGAGAAGAAGATGAGAAATAATATTCAGAATTCCTGTCTCCCGTTCTTACCATAAAATTACACATAATGGCTGTTATTATTTCTGGTAGAGAAAAAGGCAAATGATGAAAACGCAACATTTGCTTAGGGCCAAAGGATCAAAAAGGGATCATGGGAAATATTGACATATGGGTGCCCTTCTTCTCTCTAGACCCAGTGTGACCAGAAAGAGGAATTGGCATCATGTAAAGGACAGGAGATGGAAGGAAGCATTCTGCTCCTTCCCTAAAATCTCCACTACCATCTTATTCACTCTTTAAATTTCCTTTAGAGATAGCATCTTGCTTTTTTTGCCTAGGGTAATTTGCAATGGTGCAATCATAGCTCACTGCAGCCTCAAACCCCTAGGCTCAAGCAGTCTTCCTGCCTCTCCCCACTGAGTAGCTGGGACTACAGGTGTATACTACTGTGCCCAGCTAATTTTTTTTTTTTTTCAGTCGAAGTCTCATTCTGTCGCCCAGACTGGAGTACAGTGGCCACCGCAGCCTCAACCTGCCTGGGCTCAGGCAGTCCTTCCACCTCAGCCTTCAAAGTAGCTGGAACTACAGTTGTGCACTACCATACCTGGCTGATTTTTTGATTTAGCGTAAAGATGAGATCTCACCAAGTTGCTCAGGCTGATCTCGAACCCCTGGGCTCAGGCAGTCCTCTCGCCTCAGCCACCCAAAGTGCTGGGATTACAGGCTTGAGCTACTGTGCCTGGCCTAATTTTTTAAAAAATATTATGTAGAGATGGAAGTCTGCCTATGTTGTCCAGGCTGGTCTCGGACTCCTGGACCCAAGCAATGCTCCCACCTCAATCTTCCAAAGTACTGGGATTGTAGTAGACATAAGCCACCATGTCTGGCCCTTATTCACTTACTCAAATATTTTGCTAACTGCCTCTTTTTTTGTGTGTGTGAATTGGAGTCTCACTCCGTTGCCCAGGCTGGAGTGTAGTGGCACATTCAAGGCCACTCCAGTGTCAACCTGCTGGGCTCTGGCGATCCTTCCACCTCAGCCTTCCAAGTACCCAGAACTATAGGCGTGCACTACCATGCCCAGCTAATTTTTGCTTTGTTGTAGAGACAATGTCTCACCAAGTCGCCCGGGCTGGTCTCAAACCTGCAGGCTCAGGCAATCCGCTCACCTGGGCCTCCCAAAGTACTGGGATTATAGGCTGAACCACCAAGCCCGGCCTCTTTCCTCTTTAATAACATCCTGACTATAGAACAAATACCCCAAAAGAATATTTAGCGGTGGCTGTGAAGATTTGGAGAGCTTAGAGTGAATATATACCAAAAGCATAAAAATGGCCCTGTCTGTGTGTCAGAAGAGACCTCAGGCTTCCTATGAGAGAACTCTCCATATAATTGCTTTGTAGGCTGATCCATACCTTGATGTCTTTCAATATGACTTTCATAAATCTCAGCAACTAAGAATTTCAGTGTGCTGAAAACTACTGATCTGGTAGCCTGATTAGAGTTTAACGACTACTGTGGGAGAATTTTGTTGAATTGTGAACAAAATCCACATGCTTTCCGTTCTTAGGTCTGTGCCAAATTTTTCAGCAGCCCATGAAAGCAGGTCCTCCCAGACTTGGCTGAAGTTCAGTTTTCTTTAAGATTTCCAACCTCCTCGGACTGTTAAAATATATACTAGTTGATATAGATATCATGTCCTCTAGTGTATGGTGAGAGTGAAATTATCAAATGACATCTGGGTCTCCAAGTTGCTTATAGAAAAGGGATATATTGAATACAAGTGTATTTTTTGCCACAGTGTGCCAATTGTGCTTTTCAGAAGCTATTTCTGAACATGATGATACAGTATATCTTAACAAGTCACCTGTGTACTCATCTCCAAGCCTCCTTCACAGATCACCACCTTTGAAATTGGCAGAACCCGCCATAGGCTCTGAGTATACCGAAAGGAATGTCACTTTGTAAATTACCAGTGCCAAGATGGCAAAACATTTTTCCTCCATGTTCTGACAACTACCCATAAGTGGCCTGTTTCAGTGTTTCCAACTCACCATAAAGTTTCCATTTATATAGAATGTTTTAAAAGAAACTGACCTCCACAAATTACTTCTTATCTTTATTGGTTCTACTCGTGACCTACTTTTCAAAAACTTAAGGAAGAATATCCCATTTAAGTTGGAACTACAGATGTTTGCCATCAGTGGTGTTGGGTTGGCCAGTCCACAGGTTGGCAGCCTTTACTAGGAGAAGGGACTGTATGGGATGTATAAAAGAGGAACAGGAAGCAGGGGGAGAGGTAAAGAAGTCTTAGGAATATGAAAGGGAGGGAACAGCTGCTTTCCCAGGAGCTGAGTTTAAGCTGGGCAAACTCTTTGAAAGTTACATCCTTAGATCTAAGAGGACGGGGCAGGGAATGGCATCAAAAATAGACTGAGTCATGGTCAACAAAGAATGAGAAGGGAGAGTCTGGGGCATTCAGCAGGGAGAGAAGTAGAACTTGGTCTCAGAGAAGGAGGCTGGCTAACGTCCCCCTAGTGCCCTGGGGAGCTAGCTAGGTACAAGATGCCCAGACAGTTCTTCTTAAGTTATTTCCCCACCCAGAGGGAAACAGAAGGGTGCAACAGCTTGTATCTGGTCCTAGCTTATGTCTGTGGAGGGATCCAGTGCCATCACTAGAATCTTCTTTTCATTATTATTTTTTAATCTCAGTAGCTTTGGGGGGTACCAATAGTTTTGGTCTGGGCTTTAAATGTACCCACAACCCCCACTCGTATACGTTGTACCCAACAGGTGGCTTTTCATCCCTCCACCCCTTCCCCCCACATTTCTGAGTCTCCGGTGTCCATTATACCATGCTCCATTCCTTTGCATATCCTTAGTTTAGTTCCTACTTATAAGTGAGGTGTTTGGTTTTCTGTTGCTGAGTTAGTTCACTTAGGATGATGTTCTCCAGTTCCCCATCCAAGTTACTGCAAAAGACATTATTTCATTCTTTGTGATCACTGAATAGTATTCCATAGTGTACATATGCCACAGATTCATTACCCACTGAGTGATTGATGGGCATTCAGGTTGATCACACATCTTTGTGATTGTGAATTGTGATGTGATGAACGTGCGGCTACAGGTGTCTGTAGGAACCTCTGTTCCTTTGAGTAGATACCTAGTAGTGGGGTTGCTGGATCAAATCATAAATCTACTTTTAGTTCTTTGAGAAATCGCCATACCAATTTCCATAGAGGTTGTATTAACTTACACTTCCACCAACAGTGTATAAGTGTTCCCTTTTCTTTGCATCCATTCCAGCATCTATTTTTTTGTTTTTTAATAATGGTCATTCTGACTGGTGTAAAGTAGTATCTTATTGTGGTTTTAATTTGCATTTCTATGGGAGGGGGAATTGACCAAGCAGCTCTTATAATCTCGTTCTTGCAAGAATGGATGCCTCTCTGGTGAGCAGGCACACTGAGGTGGTCACGGCCAGTGTATTTATGCCCTAAAGCACAAGTGTTTCCCCTGGTTCCCCATTGGCTGAGTACTTCAGAGGTTACATCACTTTCCCAGACATTGCTTAAGCAATAATTTTGTACAAATAAGGTAAAACACAAGCAGTTTCTACATAAATAAGGTAAAATACATGTTTCTAGATTCTGATTGGGTCTCAATGCTCATCAAAGGAAGTCTGTCAAAGGAGAAAGCCTGCCAGGAAAGAAGGAAGAACCAGGAAGTAAAGTAATAAATCGCCATTTTGAAAGTAAATCACCATTTTGTTTCTTACAGTTTCCCTGATGATGAGTGATGTTGAGCAATTTTCCATATATTTGTTGACCACTAGGATCTTTAAGAACCAGTGATACCCTGCTTCAAAGTACAGTTAGAGTTGTAGCAAGTCAGCCAAGTCAACAAGCATGATCTCCTTTATAAGGGTTCTTATTGGACCAAGCCTGATGCATCCAATGCAGAGGTTATTATAAACACCTGAAAGCTTTAAATAACTTGCCCCAGGTCACACACCAAAAGGGAGTTGAACTGTGATTTGAACCCAAGTGGTCTGATTCTAGAGTTTATCCTGGCTTTAATCACTATGTTATTCTACCTCAATTGTATGTGCATCTAAACTTTAGATACAGTTTTAAACATACCTTCCCGTAGGAAACTTTCTCTAGTTCTCCATCAGACTCTACTCTAATTATAACTTTTCTTTGTATTCTCTTATCAGTAATGCCGGTGGCAGAGGGAAGCTCATTTGTTCTTGAATGTCCTACAGGGAGACTCAGAGCAGGGTCTCTTGATGTTACTTATCTACATTTTAGAAATGCCCAACAAGTCCAAGCCAATGTTTCATTGGAATTTCCATGTTTGGATAACTATTAAATTATATTCCGTCCCTAAAATAGTCCCTAGAAATTGTACCAGTTTATGGCTATTTCAGAGATCTTAAAGTATTTGCTCTTTTTTTAGTCAAATTGAGAAAATACTTCCATGGAATTACAACATTGTTAAGGGAGGGTGGTATTTTATAATTATTGTTCCCTCAAATGGGTGGATTAGCATTCAGCTGAGGAGCACAAAAATGTGTAGTTTTTCTTACAGAAAAAAATGAAAAAGCCGTTTCTTAGTTTTGATAGTTATACTATAGTTATGTAATATGCATTGGGGAACTGAGTGAAGAATAGATGGGAACTCTGTAGTATTTTTGCAACTTTGATGAAAACTTAAAATTATTTCAAAGTAAAAAAATTTAAAAAAAGAAGATAGCCGGGCTCGGTGGCTCAGCCTATAATCCCAGCACTTTGGGAGGCTGAGGCGAGTGGATTGCCTGAGCCCACAGGTTCAAGACCAGTCTGGGCAAATTGGCGAGACCTTGTCTCTACAATAAATAAAAAATGAGCTGGGCATAGTAATGCGTGCCTGTAGTTCCAGCTACTTGGACGGCTAAGGCAGAAGGATCACTGGAGCCCAGCAGGTCGGTGCTGGGGTGGTGGTGAGTGTGCCACTGCATTCCAGCCTGGGCAACAAAGTGAGACTCCCAACTAAAAAAAAAATAAAAATAAAAAAAAGAAGACATTAATTTGGGTGGAGGTAAGGAATGAATGGAGGACAGTTAAGGAAACAGAACTAGCCATGAGCTGATAATTATTGAAGCTGGGTGGTGGGTACTGGGGGTTCATTATTTTCTGTACACTTGTATATATCTGAAATTTTTATAATTTATTAACCTAATAAAATTTTTTAAAAGACATACGAGGAAGAGTTATGCACAGTTCAACTTTTGGCAAATGTAAGAATTTTCTAAATGACACTGTTAACTGAGACAAACTTGCATTATTTTGGGATTTCTGTCGTCTTTGCCATTCTTGTTGGTGCATGAAAAATCAAGTATATGCTTCTGTGATTTTTAAAATTCAAGAATATATTCTTAGTTATGTTTAGCTATTTTTCTTCAGGTTTTCTTTATTGCTACAGTGCAAAATTTAAAAAATATATATATATACATATTCATAAGATAAACTGGAATTTTAAAAAGTTGTCTTACCAGTCTATAGGCTAACAAATATTAATATTTATGTTATGTCTGGTTTTGTTGTGTTGTTTTTGCAAACAATATGAGTGTGAAGTCATACCCATTGGCAGATATTTTTTTGCATTTATTTTGTAATAAATGTATGCTGTTCCAAAGACAATAAATCAACTAGATGAACACTTATGGGTAAGAGACTTTTTAGGTGTCGTATTAAAACTTAAGTCATGAACCACTAGATGGTAGCCACAATGTTAACTTCTTATTTTCTAAGCCTTCCCTTTGAAGATATCTACATTAGAGGATTTCTTTACAAATAAATTCCCAAAAGTTAGTTTGGGAGTACAAAGGTCTGTCTTTTTTTTTTTGAGTTGGAGTCTCACTCCATCGCCCAGACTGGAGTGCAGTGGCAGCTCCCGGCCACCGCAGCCTCGACCTGCTGGGCTCCGGTGATCCTTCCACCTCAGCCTTCCAAGTAGCTGGAACTACAGGCATGCGCTACCA
>CAUYQG010151025.1:0-12188 GCA_963574415.1 Tarsius wallacei | reverse complement strand
TGACCACTACAGTGATACCAGGGGACAGAAGGGGAGGCAGAAGGGTCATGCCATTTTGGGTCAAAAACTGCTGAACACTGCAGTGTGAGCAGGTGTGCTTGTAAATCACCCATCATGAAATAAGCAAACTCATTCGGAGACTCCAAAAAAAAGTCACTGATGCTGAACGCAGCCTCTCACAGCAACACTAACTGGTACACTAATGCCCATGGGTTCCTGAAACATTTACCTAGTGGGGGAAACTTTTATTACGAGGGGCCCACCCTCCAAAAAATCCAGTTTTTTAAAATTCCCCCCTCATATGTAGTGACAAAAGATGCTTTTAAATGAAGTTGTAATTAATTCACACATTTTGAAAAGCAAATGTTTGTGTAACTTGGGACTTGTTACTTGTCTGAAAGAAGATCCCTGTTATCTCAGCTGTTGCAAACTCCAGGCTCTGGGATGCTCTGAACCTGGAGTCCCCTCCCCCAGCCTGGGTAGCAGCTGCTTTGGTCACCCCCTTGGGCACACTGTCCTGCTAGATCCTGACACTAAAAAGCTCTCTGCAGAGCGGACTGCTGGACCCCAACCCTGACTCCCTGCACTTCTCTTTCTCTCCAAGACCTCAGGCTTAGAGTTCTTTGTTCCCTCTCCTAGGAGCTGCTGGAGCACGGAGTGTGTGAGGAGGTGGAGAGAATCCGGTGCTCAGAGAGGTACCGGACCATGAAGGTGCGCAGATGGGGCTGGGATCCCTGCAGGGGCACACAGCCTCTCAGTCCTGCCCCGTGAATGACAGGACAGTCCATGCCATGGACAGGGAGGCGAGTGGGGCAGCTGACCCAACCTAGGGGCCAGAGAAGGTCTCACCAAGAAAGTGGTAGTTAAGCTGACACCTGATATGCACAAGGCGGCCAAGTGGAGGCAGTCAAGGGAGAGCTTGTTCTGAGCACAGGGAGTTTTCTAGCTCTCTCCCACCACCTGTTTTTTTGAGTATTTTTGATGGAATCTTCTCAAGGATGTTACATGCTGTGGCATCTTAAACAGAACAAGCTGAACAAAATGTAACCTTTTTTCAGGTGCCCCTGAGTTTGGGGCCACTTGCCCCTTCCCAGCGGGGCATCTGTAGGATCTCACGTTTTCATTTCTCAGTGGCTACAGTCTGCCTGTCTCCATCACGCATGGTGTAGTGGGAACTCTTCCTCCTCATCTCACAGGGAAACGTCATCCGAGCTCTTTTGGGTGCTCCGGTTGTGCCTGCTCTGACATCCTTGCTGCTATCTGGTTTTGTAGCGCTGGTGGTTGCAGTGGTGGCCATTTGGATAAGTGTCAGTGAAGTGTGACTGTGGGTGCTGTGGGAGGTGGCACAGAACATTGTCAGGATTGACAGGACTTCAAGGGGCAGGGGTCAAGTGATGTGTGAAGGGTGAGTGGGCCCAAGCAGGCAAAGAACGGGATGGGGACAGCCAGGCACAGGGAGCAGATGAGCAGGACCACCTGGTAAGTGTAGGGGTGAGGGACCTGGGGAAGGTGAGGAGACCCACGCTGATTGGAGCAACATGGTGCTGGGATGAAGTGTCCTTGAGGCTAAGGAACATTAGTGAGTGGTTTCACCGTCAATCCAGCCCCAAAACATAGCAGTGGTTTCCAGATCAGAGGAGTGAGAAGTGCCAAGAGATGTGGGCGCCATCTGCCTCCTCTCCTCCACCCTGCCTCCTTCTGGCATCCCAGAGTCACAGAAGGCATCTGGCTGGAAGGAAGTTGCATTAGTACTTAGAAGTTTACTTTTATTAACAATATAATTGGGTTGATCTGACTTTTTTAGTCAGGATTCTTTTGGTTACAGGTGACAGTGACTCACCTCATACTCTTGGTTCACAGAATCAAGGCCACGATGGGCAGCAAAGCCCAGAAGGGGTTGGCCTGGAGAGCTGGGCTTGGCGACCTGAGTGCCTCCAGGCCATGGTTTCTCCTCTGCATGGTGGCTTCACCTTTTCTGCACACCAGCTTCCCCACCAGTCAGAAGCCCAGCTGCAGAATGTGCCCCCAACGGTGCTGGGGTGCCATGGGTGGGCCTGACCTCAGTCTCAGATCCATAATTCCTGGGGAGGGACTCCCCAGGCTCCCCTAGTAGTCGATCTAGGGCATGTGACAGTTTGGGCTGGGTCCCACCCTGTGTGGGAAGATGTGTGAGAGCTGCAGCCGTCCCCCTTCTCTTAGCTCTTCTGCAAAATCACCCTCTCATCTGTTCACGCTTCATTGTTTTTTGCTGTTTTTTTGCTGTTTGTCAAGGAGCAGAACCACAGAAATAAGTTTCAACTGCTGTTAGTGGGAAAGGCATGACTTTTCCAGTGACTTAAGAGCCTCTTATGCTGATTTGTTGGGGTGACTATTTTGGTTATGTTGGAATCACAGGCTAGAGCTGTGTAAGTCCTGAGGAGACGCCTTTTATTGAGGAGGAGGGAGGCAGCTCATCAAGATCTTTTGGCAAGTGGGCAGCAAAGCTCCTGAGTCCAGCCCCTCCTGGGACTGCTGCCAGGGCGTGTGCGGGTCACTCCCTGAGAAGGTGGACTGGGCAGGCCCAGCTCCAGGTTTGAATCCTTGCACTGTGGGCTTTGGTAGGTTGCAGGTGGAGATGGCGCTTGCTTGGTGCATGGTGGCTCCTTGAGGTGGCCCAGTCTGAGACACGCCCTCCTGGGGACTGGTCCTCATCGGCATTTTGCTGTGAGAGCTCTGCCCTGACCACGCTTCACCCCTTCCTCCTTCAGCTCTTCACCCAGATCTTCGGGGTTGGCGTGAGGACAGCTGACCGATGGTACCGGGAAGGGCTGCGAACCCTTGATGACCTCCAAAAGCAGCCTCAGAGACTGACCCGACAACAGAAAGCCGGTGAGCCTCCAGGACCCTGGGCTTCCCTAGAGTACACTATGAAACTCTCAGCACCGACTCAGGATGTGCTGATCTCCTAGAGGGCAGGGAACAGGGTGGTGCACAGGGGTCGGGGGCAGGCAGGGCAGTCTTGTGTGTTGAGCTTCCTGGGGGCTCCACCCAGTGAATTCAGAATCCACTGCAGCCGTTTCTCGCTGAATGATGGTCCCGGCAGCTGCCGTGACACTCCAGAGACTGGTGGCATTGCCTCCTGGTTAGACTTTTACCTGGGGCCAGCCTGGGCCTCAGGCACACCCGCCCAGTGTGTGAGGCCTGCAGGGGGAGCTAGCAACCTGTAGTGGAGAAGGCATCAGCTTTTGAGTTTGCTAGGCCTGGGTTTGGGTCCTGTCTGCCATTTACCGGGTAGGCGACCATGACTTGAGACTTAACCTCTCTGAGTTTGTTACATTTCTGTGAAATGGGAGAGGAATGACAGCCTGGAACTGGTAAGCTCCCCTGTGAGAGCCAGCCAGTGGCAGGTTCAGCAGGTCCTCCATTCTCTTCATGTGGTTGCTCTGGCCATACGGTCTGTGACCTTCCTGAGTTTGAGGGGTCTGCTGAAGAGCCCCTACAGCCCAGCAAGCACGACCAGCTCACTGCCTGTTCATACATCTTCCCGGGAGGTGCTGCCTGGTTCAGTTGTTGGGAAGCGAGACCACAGAGCTGGCTTGCCTCTTGGTCACCTCTCCCTGCGCTAAGAGTAGACAGGAATGCCAACGGCATTTACTAAGAGCTCACCCTGTGCCAGGTACTGCTCTTCCTCACATTGAAACCCCTCCTTCCCTGTGTGTGGAAGGTGTAATGATGCCTCTTTGACAGGTGAGGGGGCAGGAGGAGGTCAGAGTGAGGTGTTTCTAATGGCAGAGCCATCTTCTTCACATCTTTTTTTTTTTGAGTCATAGTTTCACTCCGTCGCCCAGGCTGCAGGTCAGTGGCATGCTCACGGACACCCCAGCATCGACCTGCTGGGCGCTGGTGATCCTTCTGCCTCAGCCTTCCAAGTAGCCAGAACTACAGGCACGTGCTACCGCACCCAGCTAATTTTTTTAACTTATTGTAGAGACAGGGTCTCTCCAAGTTGCCTGGGCTGGTCTCAAACCCTCAGGCTCAGGTAATCCTCTCACCTCGGCCTCCCAAAGTGCTGGGATTACAGGCTGAGCCACCAAGCCCGGCCTTCTTCACGTCTTTTTACCACCTCTTTTTACCATTTTACGGATGGGAAAACTGAGACATTAAAGGGGACAGCAGGCTGAGGTAGGAGGGTCACTTGGATCCAGCCTGGGCAATCTAGTGAGGCCCTGTCTCTAAAAAAGGAGGGGAAAACAGTCTGTGTCATGTCTGTGTTAACATGAGTATCTGTGAATTTGGTTGTACTGTGGTTTTATAAGATGTTGCCTTTGTGGGGAACTGGCTAAAAGACACATAGGATCTCTCTGTGTTATTTCTTTCAACTGTGTGTGGATCTATAATTATCTCAAAATAAAACTTTAATATTTAAAAGGGGCGAGAGGATATTGTCGTGCTTAGATTGGGATCTTCCTGCTCCCTACCCCAGCCTCACCCTCCTCAAAAGTTTCTCTTCATCCCACAGCCACAGGGCCCCAGGGTGACTGCCTCGTGCTGGCTAGGGATGGGGCTTGGTGTGGTGGGCAGGCTGGGCGAGTCAGGAGAACTGGTGCTGCCTACAGGACTCCAGCACCACCAGGACCTGAGCACCCCAGTCCAGCGGCCTGATGTAGAGGCCCTGCAGCAGCTGGTGGAGGCAGCCGTGGGGCAGGCCCTGCCTGGGGCTACGGTCACGCTGACTGGTGGCTTCCGGAGGTAAGAGGCTCCATGTGCCCTTCTGGCATGGCTCTAGACTCTCCCCCCTGCCCCAATTAAGGACCTGAGTTGGGGACACTGAGGCATGCCTTCCCACTCCTTAAAAGGGTTGTAGCCCAAGGCTGGAGTAAGAGGGTGGTGTCTCTTGGTCGGGGCCGGGGAGTCAAACTGGCCCCTTCAGGGGGAAGTTGCAGGGCCATGACGTGGACTTCCTCATCACCCATCCCGATGAGGGCCAGGAGGCGGGGCTGCTACCCAGACTGATGAGCTGCCTGCAGTACCAGGTGAGGGGATCCCCACGTCCCTCCTGAGAGTGACCGCTGACTGTGCCGCAGCTGCCCCGGCCCCTGCTCTGCCTCACATGGGAGGTCCCGGCACACCTGCCTCTCCCTGCAGGGCCTCATCCTGTACCACCAGCACCACCACAGCCGCTGCGATGCCCCCAGCCCTCCGACTCGGCAGAGCCATACCATGGACAACTTTGAGAGGAGTTTCTGCATCTTCCGCCTGCCACAACCCTCAGGGGCTGCTGCTGGGGGTGCCCTGAGTCCCTGCCCAGCCTGGAAGGCCGTGAGGGTCGACTTGGTAGTTGCACCCATCAGCCAGTTCCCTTTTGCCCTGCTCGGCTGGACTGGCTCCATGGTAGGGAGTATGGTGCTGGGCTGCCTGGGGCCAGGGCAAGGCCAGCCTGCTGAGTGCAGTCCCTGTTCCTCAGCTTTTCCAGAGGGAGCTTCGCCGCTTCAGCCGGAAGGAGAAAGGGTGGTTGTTGAATAGCCATGGGCTGTTTGACCCAGAGCAGGTATGTTGCTGGGGACTGGGGGCAGGAAACAGCCCCCATAGCCTGTTCCTGGACCCACAACCTGAAACAGCTTCAGACTCCTCCAGCCCGGAACCCATAGGACCCAAATCTGAGGCTTCACGCCCAGGTCCTAGCCCTCAGTGTGCACTCCACCTTGGCACCAGGCACTGCCTCCCCTTCCAGCCTCTCTACAGGGAAGCAGCCCTGGCTGGTGCCCACATGCCGTGGTCATAGCTCCCAGGCCACTGAAGCCTCTGCTCCTATTGCAGAAGGTGGTTTTCCATGTGGCTTCAGAGGAAGACATCTTCAGACACCTGGGCCTCGAGTACCTCCCCCCAGAGCAGAGAAACGCCTGAGCCTGCCTGTGGCCCCTACTTTTGCTCTCTGGAAATGAGGGGCTGCCCCACATCTTCACCCCTTTCAAGTGAGGAACCCCCGCCTCCACTTCAGGGGCCTGGCTCATCCAGTCCTGCCTGAGTGATCAGCCCCCATCAGCTGAGCCCTCGCCAGCATGCTGCAGGGTGTCAGCGAGGTGGGGGCCTTCAGTGCCAGCCTCCTTGCCGTGGGACCCTGGGTCAGCTCTTAGCCTACCTGTGGCTCAGGTTTCTACCCTGAACAGGGCATCTGAGCAGGGCCCGCTTCATGGAGCTGTGGTGGAGCCTGCAGTCATGAACGGCAAGGGCTTTGGCGCAGTGTTGGATCAGTCGCATCGCAGTGACTGACTCCTGCAGGGCACCCCCCTCAGAAGTGCCTGGAAGAGAGCCACGTGTCCCTGCCCTGCGAGTAAGCCATGAGGCGGAGTCGATAGCCCTTACCAGTGAGGAGTCTACTACAGAGTGCTAAGGGGTGTGCTGCAGGCGTCCAGAGAGGGAGAGGCCCGGTAGGGAGTCCGAGGAAGATAACTTCCTGGGGCTTCGGTACCACAGCTCCAAACAGGCTTCCTGCTTGTGCCTTTAAGGCCTTCTCAACACAGTCTTTGAAAATAGGTCACAGTTAGCAGATGCAGTGGTGCACACCTGTCATCCCAGCACTTTGAGAAGCAGAGGCGAGAGGATTGCCTGAGCCCAGGGATTCGAGACCAGCCTGGGCAACTTGGCGAGACCTCATCTCTACAATCAAAAAAATTAAAAATTAACCAGACATGGTGGCATGTGCCTGTGGTTCTAGCTCCTTGGAAGGCTGAGGTGGAAGGATCGCCTGAGACCAGCAGGTCGAGGCTGCGGTGGCTGTGAGCATGCCACTGCACTCCAGCCTGGGTGACAGAGTGAGACTCTGACTCAACCAAAACAATAATAAATAAAAATAGGTCACATTCTGCCACTCCTCGCTCAGAACCCTCCAACTGTTCCCAACCCCAAGTCCTCATGCGACCCCTGGGGCTCTGACGTTTCTGCCCACCGCCTGTCAGCCCCTTCTCACCTCTTCCCTCCCTCTAGCCCCACTGGCCCTGAGCTGCCTCCCTCTCACTGCTTTCTACCTTGATGCGCCCCAGACCCCTGTGCGGCCAATTCCTTACCCTTCTCACTAGGGCAGAAGCACCGAGATGGGCTGGACACGTTGGTCCTGTCCACACTCCCTACAGCACCAGGCACACTGGTCTTGGGCATTGCCCTTGCCTGACACCTGGAGTGTGTTCTCCCTCCTCCTTCAGGTATTGACTTGAAAGTCACCTTGTCAGGTGAGGATTTCCCAGACCACTCACCACATTAAGATTAAAAAAAAATAAACATGCAGTAAAATGGACTCTAGGAGTACCGTTGGATGGGTTTTCATCAAATGCGTGTAGACTCATCTGCGTCGCCACTGTCAGGACATACGAGGCCCATCCCCAGAACATTCCCTTATGCTGTTCCATTGTGGTCACATGTTCCCCCACCCCTCACCCACTCATCTTGTTCTTCATCCCTATAGTTCTGCTTGCTCCAGAATATCATGTAAGTGAAACAAAACGATATGTAACCTTTTGACTAGCCTCTCTCCCTCAGCATAATAACACTCTTGCATGTTGTTGCACGTGTCTATAGTGTGTTCTTTATTGCTAAGCAGTATTCCATACTGTGGGTGTTCGATTATAGCCATTCAGCTGCTGAATAATGTTTGGGTTGTTTCCAGGGTTTGGTGATTGTGGATAGAGCTGCTATGGATATGCACGTACAGGTTTTTGTTTCTTGGGTAAATAGCAAGCCATAGGATTATTGGGTCTTATGGTAAGTATATGTTGGTTCATAAGAAAG
The DNA here is from genome assembly GCA_963574415.1 of Tarsius wallacei. Classification (NCBI taxonomy): domain Eukaryota; kingdom Metazoa; phylum Chordata; class Mammalia; order Primates; family Tarsiidae; genus Tarsius; species Tarsius wallacei. The sequence continues at coordinate 4,427 of CAUYQG010151025.1, read as the reverse complement.
TGCCAGGCATGGTAGCTCATGCCTGCTATCCCAACACTTTAGGAGGCCAAGGTGGGAGGATTGATTGAGCCCAGGAGTTCGAGATCAGCCTAGGCAACAGTGAGACTGCTATGAAAAAATCAAAAAAATTAGCCTAGCGTGGTGGCACATGCCTGTAGTCCCAGCTACTTGGGAGGCTAAGGCAGGAGAATCACTTGAACCCAGGGGGTTGAGGCTGTGGTGAGCTGTTATCATGCCACTGCACTCCAACCTGGGTGACAGAGCGAGACCCCGACTCAAGAAAAAGATTCCCAAGTTGTCTAGATTCCCACTGTCATTTTGCTGTCCACCTGCAATGTGAGCTGCCCATGTAAGTTAACTTACATTTCATAGTGGCCAATTGCTCTGTATCTTTACTGTACTTGATCTTTTCATTATTTGTTTATTTTAGCTGTTTTAGTAGATATGTAGCAGTAGCTCACTGTGGTTTTAATTTTTATTTCCCTAATGTTCAACAGTGCCAAGCACTAACCTATTTTTAAAATTATATTTAAACTTTTTTGGATTATTGACTTTCCTACTGTTGAATTATTTCTTTTTTCTTTCCTTTTTTTCTTTTGGCGTCGGATTCTCACTCTGTCGCCCAGGCTGGAGTGCAGTGGCACACTCAGGGCCACTGCAGCCTCCACATGCTGAGCTCAGGTGATCCTTCCTCCTCAGCCTCCCAAGTAACTGGAACTACAGGCACGTGCCACCACACTCGGCTAATTTTTTGATTTGTTGTAGAGATGAGGTCTTGCCAAGTTGCCCAGGCTGGTCTCAAACCCATGGGCTCAGGCAATCCTCTCACCTCAGCTTCCCAAAAGTGCTGGGATTAAAGGTGTGAGCCACTGTGCCCAGCCTAAATTATTTCTTTTTTTTTTTTTTTGAGTTGGAATCTCACTCTGTCGCCCAGACTGGAGTGCAGTGGCCGCTCCCGGCCACCGCAGCCTCGACCTGCTGGACTCTGGTGATCCTTCCGCCTCAGCCTTCCTAGTAGCTGGAACTATAGGCGCGTACTACCACGCCTAGCTAATTTTTTGATTTATTGTAGAGATGAGGGCTTGCCAAGTTGCCCAGGTGGGTTTTGAACCTGCGGGCTCAGGCAATTCACTCACCTCAGCCTCCCAAAGCATGGGATTACAGGCTGAGCCACTGAGCCCGGCCGAATTATTTCTTAAGAAGGTCTTGCTCTGTCACCCAGGTTGGAGTACAGTGGTGTCATCATAGCTCCCTGCAGCCTCGAGCTCCTAGGCTCAAGTGATCCTCCCATCTCACCCTCCTGAGGAGCTGGGACTAAAGGTACACACCACCACACCTACTGTTTTGATTTTTTGAAGGGACAAGATCTCACTATGTTGCCCAGGCTTGTCTTGAACTCCAGGCCTCAAGTGATCCCACTTTGGCCTCCCAAAGTGCTGGGATTACAGGCATGAGTCACTGTACCCAGCCTAGCTTGAATTGTAGTGTAATACTTAGTATCAGGTAGAGTAAGTCCTCTAGCTTTGTTCTTTTCAAATTGTTTTGACTATTTTATTTCCTTTAACTTTCATATAACTTTTAGAATCAACCTGTCTGTATCTGCAAAACAGTCTTTTTGGATTTTGATTGGAATTGCATTTAATCTATAGAAGAGTTTAGGGAAACGAACTTCGTAACCATACTGAATTGTTCAGTTCACGAGCATAGTATGTCCCTCCATTAATTTTGGTTTTATTTCTTTCACTGTTATTTGGTAGTTTTCCAACATACAGCCCCAGCATGTTTTGGTAGATTTATATCTATTTTGTTTTCTTGGAGTTCTTATAAACTTTTTTATTTCAATTTATAATTGTTCACTGTAATTTTCATGTGTTAACCTTGTATCCTGAAACCTTGCAACACAAACTTCTAGTTTTAAGAGATTTTTGGTGGATTCCATGGGATTGTTTACAAAAACAATCAGTTTTATTTCTCCCTTTTCAATTTTGATGCCTTTATTTATTTTCCTTGCATTATTGAACTGGCTAGGACTTCCAGTACAGCATTGCACAGGAGTAGTGAAAGTGGCCATCTTTGCTTTGTTCTGGATCTTAGAAGGAAAGGATTCAGTGTTTCACCATTAAGTATGATGTTAGATGTAGATTCCTTTATCAGGTGAAAGAAGTTCCTTTTTATCCCTAGTTTTCTGAAAGTTTTTATGATAAGTGGATGTTGAATGTTAAGTGCTTTTTCTGCATTACATGGTATGATTGTGTGAATTTTCTTCTTTAGCCTATTCACACTGATTGATTTTGGAATACTGAGACAGTTTTGAATTCCTGGGATAAATTCCACTCAGTCTCAATGTATTATTTTTTGTATGTTACTGGGATTGCTAGTATTGTATTGAGGATTTTTGTATCTGTGTTCACGAAGAATATCGTATTTGTTTGGTTTTAGTATTAGGTATTGCTTACTTCAAAAATTTTCTTGGGACGTGTTCCTTCATTCATTTTCTGGAAGAGGTTGTGTAGAATTGTTATTCTCCAAATTTAAGTAGAAATCACCAGTGAAATCATCAGAGCCTAAGAAGTTCTTTTTTTAAAAGACCTTAAACTGTGAATTCAGTTTAGTAGATATAGGACTATTCACTTTATCTGCTTCTCTTGGTTGAGTGTTGGTGGTTTGTAATTTTCAAGAAATAGGGCTATCTTACCTAAATTGGCAAATTTATGTAGAGTTGTTCATAGTATTCCCTTAATATCCTTTTAGTATTTGCATTGTCTAAAATGATGTCCCTCCTTTCATTTGTGATATTGGTAAATGTCTCTTGTCTCTCTTTAGTCTAGTTAGAGGATAAACAATTATTTTGATCTTTTCAAAAAACTATCTTTTTGCTTCATTGATTTTTTTTCCCCACTATTGTTAATTTCATTGATTTCTGCTCTGTATTATTTCCATACTTCTGCTTGCAGTGGAGCTTAGATTATTGATTTAAGACCTAGCCTTTTTTTTTTTTTTAAGTCAGGTTTCTCACTGTGTTGCTCAGGTTGGAGTGCAGTAGCACAATCACAACTCACCACAGCCTCAACCTCCTGGGCTCAGTCAGTCCTTCTACCTGAGCCTCCTGAATAGCTGGGACTACAGGTGTATATCACCACGCCCTGCTAATTTTTTTTATTTTCTTTAGAAACAAGGTCTCACTATGTTGCTTAGACTGGTCGTTAACTCCTAGGCTCAAGCAATCCTCCTGCTGTCTCAGCCTCCCAAAGTAGCTTGTATTACCGGTGTGAGCCACCATGCCCAGCCCTAATATAAGGATATAATGCTCTAAATTTCCGTCTGAGCTCTGCTTTAGCTGCATCTCACATTTTTTGATATATTGTATTTTCATCTTTTGACATAATTCCTTTATAGTTAATACTTGCTAGAAAATTGAATTTAGGCCAGGCTCAGTAGCTCAGCCTGTAATCCTAGGACTCTGGGAGGCCGAGGCAGGTAGATTGCCTGAGCCCACAGATTCGAGACCAGCCCAGGCAACTTGGTGAGACTTCGTCTCTACAATAAATAATAATAAATAAGCTGGGCATGGCAGCACACACCTGTAGTTCCAGCTACTTGGAAGGCTGGGGCAGAAGGATCACCAGAGCCCAGCAGGTTAACATTGGAGTGGCTGTGAGCGTGCCACTGCACTCCAGCCTGGGCGACAAAGTGAGACTCCAACTCAAAAAAAAAAAAAAAAGAAAGTTGAGTTTGACATTATTTACAATTATACCAACATTCACAGAAGCTCAGTATCACAGGCATAAGAACACATCATGATGTCTTTCATACTTTCCAAATAGTTTTATATTTTAAACTTCAGCCAAACTTGTTCTTAACAACTAGAACTGTTATGTCTCCTCAATCAAAGACTGTCTTACACCTGTCTGGGCCTATTCATTTGCAGATAGGAATAGAAACTGTGACCAGGTTCTTCCTGTCATGCATTCACAGATGGGCCCCAGTCTTCATATGTTGTGCAACTTCTTTAAGAGAAAAGGATGGGGCTTGCGGTGGGGCTACATAGATGAGGAAGTCCTGTATGGAAAAGACTGTACCCTTGTGATCTTCTGTTTCATCTCTCCTGGTCCAGCTCTGCCTCACTGGCCTTCAGCCATCATGCCCCGCTCCCCTCAGTCTTGTTTTTGTTCAATTCAAAATATTTTTAATTCCCCTTGAGACTTCCTCTTTGACTCATGGATTATTTGAAAATGTTCAGTTTCCAAGTGTTGGGAGATTTTCCTGTGACTATTTCTGATGCTGATTTCTAGTTGAATTCCCTTATGGTCAGAGAACATTTTGTATGATTTTATTCTTTTAAATGTGTCATGGTCTTATTTAGATCCAGGATATTGCTTGTGTTGGTGAATGTTCAATGTGTACTTAAGCAGAAATATATTCTGTTG